>JARJHM010000540.1:0-224544 GCA_033356055.1 Carex pumila | reverse complement strand
ATCAATTTTTTTATGAAATGTGTCCATTCAAACATGATGTAAATTCAACTTAAATATCTATCAGCGGGGTTTGATGCCACAAAAATTTTATGCACAAATTAAACACACAACGTCTCATTTAAAATTGTACTTCAGTATTTAGAATTTGAACACTAAATGTTAACGATTGGTTTTATTTTTCTTCATAAGGAATATATATATATATATACAAAATTTTATAACTTTTTAGAGTTTATAATTTCAGGGTTAAAATGCACCATTAGTTTTGGACTCCAATCATGCTCCACATTTTTATCTTTGTTTTCAAAGTCCGAACAGTCAAATTGAACACCTCAATATGACCTTTTGTATTAAAATGTGCTTGGAGACAGACTGATCCGGGATTTTCGAAGGGGAGGGGTAAGAAAATAGAAAATTGGATTTAAATAGCTAATCGGGTGCTAAATAAAAAACAATGCTCTAACTTATAATTTTGCACTACTATGAGCTCTAATTTTCAATGCTTTAATTAACTTCTAATCATAATTCAAAAAAATATATATATTCTAATTTAAAGTCTTAAGTTTAATCTGAATAACAAATCAAAACTACAGAAGAGGGCAAAGAAAATTCCAGAAAGGGGGGAGGGAGTTTGTCCGAACATATAAATCTCCATAAAAACTTAAAAATATAAGGGAACCAGTCAAAACAATAATTTTGTACTTATCTAAAAAATAGTTAAAAAAGTTAAAAAAATATATATAAATTTTGTCTCTGAATATATTTTAATTTGAAAATTGAGAAAAAAAATGAGAAACATGATTGGAGCACAAACTAATGGTGTATTTTAATCCTGCTATTAAAATTAATCCACCGTAATTAATTTTGGTTGTTCATCTTATAAATTTCTCATCTTAATTGAAACGAATTAAAATAAATTCTAAATTTTTACGTGAATGTATCTTCTCCTGTAAAAGAACAGACTAATGATTACAATTTGATATTTAAATTGTAAATTTTGAACTATATATATACTCTATACAAGGAATAGAACTAGGGTGCTCTTAAGTTGACTCAAGTCTAAAACTGGTCAAATAGGCTTCAAATGACGAATTCAAATCGTTGAAAATCGCTTACCTTACAAGTGATGTGTCTACATGTGAAAATTTTAAACATTCAAATTAATTTAGTATAAAGTCAATTGGTCAAAATTAGAAGGTTAATAAATTAATTTTAATGCATATAATTTTTTAATGTTTTTTGACAGCTTAACTTTATACTAAATTAATTCGAATGTTTAAAATTTTTACATGTAGACGCATCACTCGTAAGGTAGGCAAGTTTCAACAATTTGAATTCGCCATTTGAAATCCATTTAACATATTTTATTTAGACTTGAATTTGCGGAAGGACTTGTGAAATTAAGAACACCCTAGTTCTATATATTTAGACTTGAATATACAAGAAAGGTTGCAGCAATCTACTTGAATTAATAGTCTATTACAAAATATATTTTGAAGTCCTGTCACAGTGTCAGCGTTGAAGTTGTTGAACAGCCTAGCTAGCTATGTGCCACGCCCACGCGGTGGGATTTTTTTGATAAACCATAATTAAAAAAATGATTTTTACTAATGCAGCATGATTGTTTTTTTTTTTTAAAAACCACAAAGACCGGAGGGCTCCTCCGGTCTTACTTTTTTTCTTTCCTCAAGACCGGAGGACCCATCCGGTCTCAAAATATATATATATTTTTTTACTTTTTCATTTTTTTTCTGTGCGGCGATCTGTGTAGCATCTCTATTTTTTATGTATATATAATATATGTATATGTGTATGTGTATGTATATCTATATATAATATATGTGTATGTGTGTATATATGTATATATATGTATATAAGTATATAAGTATATATGTATATATGTATATATAATGGAATACGCTAGCGTGCTATGCATAGCATAGAACCTCTCCATGCAACGGCTTGGATTTCGAGTTTTCAAAATCCTAATAGTCGATCCGAACCGTGTTGTTCGTACAATAATCTTTTACGTCTATTTGACTAATTTGCAAAAACATACAATTATTGAATTTTACGATTTCTTCTATTTTGAGATTATGTAGGTCCAAGAAGAATAAGAACTGCAGTATAACATGCTTGGACTGAAGAAATCACGAAGACCTTTATCAAGAATATAAATTGTAAAATCAGAAACTTGGTAAAGTATGTGAGAGGTTGATTAAAATGGGATAAAGCGTTGTGAACGTTTTCAAAACGTTGTAACGTTTTACATTGATCTGAAACAATAAACTGATCAAAAGAGAAACATTTTTACAGCGTTATAACGTTATACAAACGTTGTAACGTTTTATAAACGTTATAACGTTTATACAACGTTGCAACGCTTATAAATCGTTGTAACGTTTATAAATCGTTATAACGTTTCAAGGAGATTTAAACTTCAAATAACTTCTATTTTGATCAAGTTTTTATAGGTTAAAACGTTGTGACGTTTTATAAAACGTTGGTAACGTTTTTCTAAGCTGTCAGAGAATTAAAACCCTAAATCGTATTTGAATAAAACGTTGGTAACGTTTGATAAAACGTTGGTAACGTTTTATATCAAACAACTCATTTTTGAGCTGCCACTATAAATAGATTGAAGGGATCACTTTCAAATCTATCTCAGCCGACCCTAATCATTTTAAAAGCGATTTTCTGAGAGCTTAGCCTACTCCATTGTTGTGAGAGCTTAAAAACTTCAAAATCCCTCAAGCAACCTCAAACCTACTTCACTAATCTTGATCTAGATTAGGTTAGAGTAATCTATTGAGTGTTTCTCTTGTGTTCTAGACAATTGAGACCTTGTTCTCATCTCTTTGAGTTGGCCGTTTGACTTCCCGCTTGGTGTGTAAGGGCTCAACGGTTCACAAGTTGTAATCCTTTCGTATTGGGTAATAGAAAGGCGCACCACTCAAGGTTGCGAAGCCCCGGAGACGTAGGCCTTTGTTTTGCCGAACTCCGTTAACATCCCGCGTGTCAAATTTCTCTAAACTCATCTATTTAATTTCAATTGCAATTTAATTTCAGTTTTTGAGCAATTAGAGGTGCCCCTAAGTGCAACAAAGTGGTATCAGAGCAAGTTACTCGAATTAAGACATACTTAATTGGAGATTAGATCAACTTGACAAATGGCACCCTATAGATCCGTGAAAGAACCCCTAATTTTTGGTACTACTACCAAAAATTTCATGCATTGGAAGAAAACCATGATTAATTACTTGAATATCCTTGAGGTATGGTATGTGGTTGAAAAGGGGTATACACCAACATACACAAATGTTGTTACCGATAGTTCAACCGATGCCAAAATTGAGACCATTGATTCCAAACAAACCAAGAAAGACAATGACTTAGCAACTAATGCCATATTCAATTTGGTTAGTGAATCGGTAGCCTCACTCTTTGGGAGTGCATCAAGTGCAAAAGAAATGTGGGATGCTCTTGTAAACCGGTATGAAGGAAATACCCAAATCAAACGAACCAAAATAACCGGTTTAGAAGCAAAATTTGAAACCTTTAAAGTTGAAGATGGTGAAAGCATCGAGGATATGTATAATAGACTTATGCATATCCAAAATGAGTTCACCGAATTGGGAGAACCACTTTCTAACAATAAAATTGTAGGAAAGCTATTGAGGGTGATGCTCATGAGGGATAGATGGTCCGGATTGGTGAGTGCCCTAGAAGCAATTCAAGGCACGCACGACACATTCACACCGGATGACCTCTATGCACATTTTAGGAGTTTTGAAGAAAAACTTCGACAATCCGGTGAGTTGAAGCAAAGCTCAAAATCCAAAACCGTAGCTTTTCCGGCACAAAACCGAAACTTTCCAAGCTCCTCAAACACCCGTCTCTCAAATGATCAATTTATCAACAAAATTGATCATGAAACATCCAAGGATGCTATTCTCTTATCCAAGATGTTTCAAGGAATGCTTGACTTTGAAAGGAAATACAACAAGGAACGAGAAGAGAAAAACAAAAAATTAATGTGTTTCGCTTGCCATAGAGAAGGGCATTCCATTCAAACATGCTTCAAACTATTTCCAAAATTGAAGAACACGGATGGCGAAGCACAACAAGATCGAAAACCAAGACAAAAGTACGATGGGTACAAAAAGAAGAAAGCCAAGGCTATGCAAGCCTTGTTCTCGGATAGTGAGGCCGAACAATCCGATACGGAATCGGAGAATGAAGAGGAGATCAACCTTGCATTGATGGCAAGTGTAGATGAAGATACCTCGAAAATTGACATAGACTCAATTATAGCTAGCAAGAACATCACCGATGAAACAACCATCAACTTTCTCATAGAGCTTGTTAAATCAAGGAATGCCAAGGAGGGAGATGATGGTGTCACCACCTCAACAAACATCGCTAATGAGGTACATTCAACACTTAGTCTTGATGGTTATGAGACCGAACTTGAATATGTAAATGAAGGTGGTGAAGAATATAGCGGTGAAATTGATATTGAAAATTGCATAATCACAAATGAGACCAACAATGACTTGTGTACCAATATATTAGACACTAACGATGCAAGCACTTTCAAAGATGAAATTCTAATGCACAATGATAATGAATCTAGGTTGAAATCACTCCTTGATGAGTCCAATAAAACCTTGGTTGAGAAGGAAGGTATTATTCAAAAATTAATTGCTAAAAATGACATGTTAGAACTTGAAAATATAAAGTTAAAAGCATCACACTTAGGTGAAATAGGCATTTTAAAAGTGAAAGTTCAAACCTTAGAAACCGAAATACGGGCATTGAGATCTTCTAGTGAATTATCAAAAGTCACTAGTCTAGATCCCTATTATGTGAGCAAGTTGATACATGATCAATCCTATTATAAAAATGATAGAGTTGGTCTTGGATTTGAGAAGGGTAAATCCTCACTTAAATCTAATCACATGCAAGGCCCTAAAGAAAAAGGGGAACATTCTCAAACCTCGAGTATTCCTAATGCCAAACTAAAGTTTAATTGTGAACAATATTCAACTTATCAATTTTTTACTAAAAAAGGTTTAACTCCTTTGAACAAAGAGTCATCAAAATTGATGTCCTCTCATGCCTTAAATGCTAAACAAGATCAAAAGTCACCAAATTATGCATTTAGGTACAAGTACAATAAAAGAAATTCTAAAAACAAAAAGGCTTTTAAAAATAATGATAGGAACACTTTTAATCCAAAGGAGTCAAACAAAACTTATTTCAAAGGACCCGATGGATGGTTTTATGAATTCAAAAACAAGATTGTTTTACAAAATCAAACTCAAAGAAATGGTTTAGCTAGAGATGTTCCCCAACATCACAATAGATTTGATTCAAACAAAACCAAGAGTGTTGCATTTAAAGTTGCAAATAGGTCACATGGTAATCATAAGAGTGGTATGCATGAAGTGAAATATCAATCCATTCTCAAACAAGGTTCTACTACTCAAAAGCAATCAACAAACAATGAATTGAGATTTAAATTAGGCATGCTTGAATTTAGAGAATAAACATATTCATAACTCATTTCAAAATAATCACTTGCAATCAAAATAGTTCATTTAAAGAATGTTTTACAGAAATAAAACGTTATAACGTTTTTGAAAACGTTGGTAACGATTTATGAAACTTCAAAAGTCCGAAAGGTGCACCAAAACGTTACACAAACGTTTAAAAAACGTTTCAACGTTTTAGAAACGTCACGACGTTTCTATAAACGTTGAAACGTTTTTCTGACAAGGGACTAACATTGGAAAAGTTTCATACAAAACGTTGGTAACGTTTTTAAAACGTTACAACGGTTACCTGACAAGGGACCAAAACTGCAAAAATTACCTGTGAAAACGTTGTAACGCTTTCCAAACGTTGGTAACGCTTTGTGAGATTTCAAAAGTCCGAAAGGAGAATTAAAACGTTGGGAAAACGTTACAAGAACGTCATAACGTTTTAAGTAAAAACCATGTATTATTAACAAACGTTGGTAACGTTTATAAATCGTTGGTAACGCTTTATAGCGAAAAGGCATTATATTAGCTCTACACCCGTCCCTTCCTCTTACCTTCTTCATTTCTTCTTCTTCTTCCTCTATTCCGCCTCTTTCTCTCTCTCTCTCTCTCTCTACCCATTCTAGTAACCTTACTCCACCAAATCAAGAAATTCTTCTTGATTTCTCTTCTCCTCTCTTCTCTCTACTCTATTCTCTTCTCCAAATCTCTTCTCTCTCTCTCTATCTCTCTCTCTCCAAAACCCTAGCCTAAACCCTAGACGCAAATCCGGCGATTCGACCGTTGGATTGACGATCCGGCTTCACCACTGCACTTCTAGGGTTCTCCTCTTCTCGGTTTAGTGCTTCACTTCTCAATCGGTAAACTTTTTCTCTAAACCTAATCTAATGGCTCCAAAGAAAGATGCGGTGGCTAAGGGTAAGAAAAGACGTGTGGACTCGGAGGGTGGCCATAACAGTGGGGGGAACCTAGAACCGAACTGGACCATTCACCGGTCAAATAGATACCTATTCCGGGATATTGTTGCCTATGAGAACTATGTGGGTTCTTTCATGAATAGGAAAATAACCGAATGCTATCGGTTTGACAAATCAACGGTTACCTTCTCCCAACCCGAAGATGACAAGATAATTGACTATGTGAATCATTGGGGTTGGGAACCAATTGTGACTTGTAATGAACCATTCACCCATCTTCTAACCCGCACATTCTATGCAAACATCAAAGTACAAGATGAACCCTTCATTATCACTTCTTGGGTTGGCGGGCAAGATATTGCACTTTCTCTGGGTAATGTGGCTCAATGGCTTGGGGTTGAAAATGACGGGGAGGAAACTTATCCCTTGAGGAGTTGGCCTCTTTATGCCGATAGTACTTCAAGTGAGTATAAGAAATGGTTTGACCGGAACAACATAGCAGGAGCAAAAATCTATGTTTCTCACCTTCCATCCCTACATCGGCTACTCTTTCTCTTCATCAACAACATTCTCATGCCCAAAGCCACAATCAAAACCAATCTTGAGTGGGGACCCATGTACTTTCTTCGTCACCTTATTCTATTGGATGGAAAGACGATCAACATACCCTACATCTTTCTTCGTCACATAAGTGGTGCATTTTCAACCACGGTCCACTCTCTGCCCTATGCCCATCTCATTCACAAAATCATTCGCCTTAATGGTATTCAAATACCTGAAGAAGCAGAGGTCTCCTTCCCGACCAATTTGGTTGATCACCTAACCAAAATCGGGTGGGTTTATGGTCATTCACCCTCGGGTCTGAGGCGCTATGAACCCGATGCAAGAGCCATCAACCAATGGATAAACCATCCGGAAGCCCTACCCAATCAATATTGGGATCCGGAAGAAGAAGTGGCACCGGCTCAACCTCAACCACAATACATGCCACAAGCGGGTGAGTTTGTTCCTCCACAAGGCCAAGAAGCACAAATGTTGTGGTTATGCCAACAAATGCATGCTCAAAGTCTTGCGATTCAACAAAATCATCAAGCAACGCTAACGAGGTTCAACAATCTGGAAAGGGGGCAAATGAAGATAAGGAAACAACTGCGAGCACATGCTCGAGCTCTCAATGTGCTTGATGAAGCACAATCCAGTCTCTCGAATCGCTTTATCAAGCAATATGGTCCCTCGGGAAGCCCGGCACGAGCACGTGAGAATCTGGTTGAGGAAGAAGACCTGGATGATGAAGAAGAGGACATCCCAATTGAAGGTCAAGAAGAAGTGGCCGACGCACCAAACGACCCCATGAATGACGAGTAGACCGCACAATTTCAAAAACAATTAAAAACTTGCTAATTTAATTGTTTGTTGATTGCATGAATTGTTTGTTGCATGTTTAATTTAAATTGTTGAATTGGTTTAATTTGGTTGAGTAACGGAAATCGTTTAATTGGTATAGTATTGTTTTGAACTAGTTTAATTTAGTTAAATTGCATGAATTGCTTGAATTGTGTTATTTGGAATTTGGTATGGATATGTATGAGATGGAGATGTTTTAAATGTGGTGTATGTCTTGATAACTTGTTAGGGGCTATATTGCAAAATTACAAAATTGTTTGAATATGTCTAATTGGATATCTTGGAGCCTTGACAAGTTGTATTGAATTGCTTGGATTGAATGAATTGAAATGTGTTATATGCATGGTTTATGCATTTTAATATGCATAATTTCATGTGATGAATTGAAATTGAATTATCTTGCATGTTGGATACAATCCTCAATCTTATTTTTGTTTGTAAGTTATCGTTATTATATTGCTAAATTGAGGGGGAGTGCATAATTTGAGGGGGAGCACTTTAAATTAGTGCTAATTTTTCACCCTTTCGTCGATTTCCAAAAGGGGGAGAAATTGGTACAAATGACTTGACATGCAAAATCAAAATTGGATTAACCAATTTTAGAAAATTTTCGATTTATGCACTTACTCATATTGTATGTTTTTGCAAATCGTCAAAAGGGGGAGATTGTTGTTCGTACAATAATCTTTTACGTCTATTTGACTAATTTGCAAAAACATATAATTATTGAATTTTACGATTTCTTCTATTTTGAGATTATGTAGGTCCAAGAAGAATAAGAACTGCAGTATAACATGCTTGGACTGAAGAAATCACGAAGACCTTTATCAAGAATATAAATTGTAAAAATCAGAAACTTGGTAAAGTATGTGAGAGGTTGATTAAAATGGGATAAAGCGTTGTGAACGTTTTCAAAACGTTGTAACGTTTTACATTGATCTGAAACAATAAACTGATCAAAAGAGAAACATTTTTACAGCGTTATAACGTTATACAAACGTTGTAACGTTTTATAAACGTTATAACGTTTATACAACGTTGCAACGCTTATAAATCGTTGTAACGTTTATAAATCGTTATAACGTTTCAAGGAGATTTAAACTTCAAATAACTTCTATTTTGATCAAGTTTTTATAGGTTAAAACGTTGTGACGTTTTATAAAACGTTGGTAACGTTTTTCTAAGCTGTCAGAGAATTAAAACCCTAAATCGTATTTGAATAAAACGTTGGTAACGTTTGATAAAACGTTGGTAACGTTTTATATCAAACAGCTCATTTTTGAGCTGCCACTATAAATAGATTGAAGGGATCACTTTCAAATCTATCTCAGCCGACCCTAATCATTTTAAAAGCGATTTTCTGAGAGCTTAGCCTACTCCATTGTTGTGAGGGCTTAAAAACTTCAAAATCCCTCAAGCAACCTCAAACCTACTTCACTAATCTTGATCTAGATTAGGTTAGAGTAATCTATTGAGTGTTTCTCTTGTGTTCTAGACAATTGAGACCTTGTTCTCATCTCTTTGAGTTGGCCGTTTGACTTCCCGCTTGGTGTGTAAGGGCTCAACGGTTCACAAGTTGTAATCCTTTCGTATTGGGTAATAGAAAGGCGCACCACTCAAGGTTGCGAAGCCCCGGAGACGTAGGCCTTTGTTTTGCCGAACTCCGTTAACATCCCGCGTGTCAAATTTCTCTAAACTCATATATTTAATTTCAATTGCAATTTAATTTCAGTTTTTGAGCAATTAGAGGTGCCCCTAAGTGCAACAAACCGTTCATCTTGTTCTCCATATTAATATGTGTTTGAAGACCAAATTTTATATTTTTTGAAATTTTTTTACTATTTCTTTAGATTTATTGACAATCGCTGTTTTCAGCAAATCTGTACCATAAAAAAACAGCGATTTTCAATAAATCTAAAGAAATAGTAAAAAAATTCCAAAAAATGTAAAATTTGGTATCCAAACACATATTAATATGGAGAACAAGATGAACGGTTCGGATCGATCATTAGGATTTCGAAAACTCAAAATCCAAGCCGTTGCATAGAAGAGTTCTATGCTATGCATAGCACGCTAGCATGTTCCTATATATAATATATGTGTATATATTAAAATCGCTATATCCAGACTATTGAATTTTGTACTCATTTTAAAAAATAGTAAAAAAATTTCAGAAAATATAAAATTTTATCTACATGCATATTTTAGCATAAAAATTATGTTGAACGGTTCGGATCGACAATTTGAACTTTGAAATGAAAGATATAAAATATGAAATATGAAAAATAAGAAATGCTACACAGATAGCCGCACAGAAAAAAAAATGAAAAAGTAAAAAAAAAAAAAAAATTTGAGACCGGACCAAGGCTCCGTTCTTGATTAAAATATTCGAATTCCTATGAGATATCTCATATTTTGTGTGACTTATTTGGAAAATCTTAACCATTCAAATACATTCTGCACGAATCTCAAAGCTCTAATAATACTGGCCCCTGCACTATCCCCCAATAAGCACCAGACACATCGGTCACACAAAATATGAGATATCTTAGAGGATACCCAAAATATGAGATATCTCAGAGGATACGCCCGCATCATATTCAGACCAAAGGGAGAGACCGGACCGGCCATCCGGTCTCGATTTATTTTAAATTTTAGATCTTCTGTAACACCCCCGAATTAAATCGTTAAAATTATGGGAGACCGGAGGGCTCCTCCGGTCTTGAGAAAAGGCAAAATTTGAGACCGGAGGGCTCCTCCGGTCCTTCTGGTTTTTGAAAAAAAAAAAAACAATCATGCTGGATTAGTAAAAAACATTTTCTTAATTATGATTTATCAAAAAAATCCCACGCGGTGACCCAACCATGGATACTCATACTCATATGATATGCAAAAATAAAAATAGTGCATTTTATCCTTAAATTAAAAATAAATATAAAAACAGTACTGTCACGTTTTTGAAGGGTAACGACGTACCCTTTTATGACATTATTAAAAATAAATTATATCTTTCTCTGTATTAATTTGGTATAATTGGGGTTTTATGTTAGCTATTTTTATGAGAAACTAGGAATAAAAAAGAAGGGCAGCAAAGATAAAATTTATTGATCAAGTTTTTATTATTTTAATCAAGAACATGTGATCACGAAAAATAGTTTTGACTGATGACCGCATTTTCTAACTAAAAATAAAATGCTAAAAAAACACAGGCTTGATAATTAAACTACGTACTTTGAATCCGTAGTATGTATGTTACTTGTTCAAAAGATGAATGGTTCTCCTAATTTTGAGGCAAACAGCACACATGCAAGTATATTCCAATAAATTCTCCAGCAAGCAATAGACTATTCCTATATTTTTATTTTCAATTATTATTCGCATGTTTATATTATATTATATTATTATGGGATGGTGTAGACTGAGGCCACGACCACGAGTTAATATTCCGATTTAATGGTTATTTTACTTATGATGACAATAGTTAATATTTTTCTTGATTTGAAAAGTCCGTGTGATTAACTTTGGTTTTAAAAATTTGCAAATAACATTAATTGGTTACCCATGAAGAACCTTTGGAAAAGATCCAATATGTCAGTTATGATCAGACATCAATTCTTCTCTGGACTTTTTTTTTTTTTTTTTCCCGTTTCCTAAACAAAATTTCTTTGCACCAGGATCAGTCAAAAGCTAATGCATGGTTCTGCATGTAGGCCCCACCTGCAGTCAGGCTTTACTCGGTTTGACGGATTTTCACCTTCTCTAGCCGTCTATTCTGAATTTCTATTCTCAATTCTGGTTTTACAACATTATTGTCAATTTTAACTTTTTGACCATATTATTCAAACAGCTGAATATAGAGGGAATTGAATTCGCACCCTCTGAGATATCTCATATTTTGCGTGACTTTTTGGAAAATCTCAACCGTTGCAATAAGTTCTGCACGAATCTCAAAGCTCAAATAATACTGGCCCCCTTACGTCACCCCGAATAGGCACCGGTCACGTCGGTCACGCAAAATATGAGATATCTCAGAGGGTACGCACTCGAGGGATTACCACACAAACTCAATTCCTGCGTGATCTTCTCCAATGTTTGGTGTATGCATGAATATGATTTCCTACTGCCACCATTCGATTTAAATAAGTTGCTTGAGGATTTCTTCATGCAACCAGAGTCCAGAGAGGATTGAATATCGAATCAATGCTTGGGCGGAACCCTAACGACCGTATACTGACACGAATTCGAATTGTCTGAGATATCTCAAACTTTGAGTGACTTCATGGAAAATCCTAACCGTTTAAATACGTCATGCACGAATCTCAAAGCATACATAATACTGATCCCTTAATCATCCCCGAATAGGCACCGGACACGTTGGTCACGCAGAAGTTGAGATATCTCAGAGGATACGCACTCATACTGACGAATTCGTATCCTCTGAGATATCTCAAACTTTGCGTGACTTTATGTAATATTCCAACCGTTTAACTACGTTCTGCACGAATCTCAAAGCACACGTAACACTGACATCTACATCACTCCCGAATAGACACCGGACACGTCGGTCACGCAAAAGTTGAGATATCTCAGAGGATACGCACTCCATACTGACACCCCACTCTCTCCTTTTTTTTTTTTTTACGTTTATGGTCGATTACTCTGTAACAAAAATGTGCTTGCCTTCTAGTTTCATACATTTGGACCCGCTACACGAACTTACGCAAAACTAATGTACACTGGAATCAAGAAGTGATCCTGCAGGTTCATCCCACCATTTTGAACGAATAGCAGCACAAATGCACAATCAGTCAAACGGAAAACACGTTCATAAAAGCTGTTATTCTTCACTTAATTATGGTTCATCTCCAGCACCATGTAAATGTAATTATTCACTTAATTCTGATTTAAAAATTATTTCTGTAATTGTGATTTTTTATAAAGAGAAAGATGAATTTTAGTATTGGATGAAGATAAATAACGTTGAACTTCATGGATCATAAACATATTTGCATTGTAAGTAAGAACCGAACAAAAACTGGCTGTGATAAAAATCTTCCACAAAACACCGGACGCATTTGAGATTTTGAGGCACTATTTTTGTCCATTTTTCAATTTTGCGATCCCTGTGGCGGCCCACGACCTGGTCCTTTTTATGGAATTAACATCAACTGACCTGAGGTAACACGATATTTATTTTTAGATCTTAACCGTTCGATCAGATTCCACGCGAATATTAAAGAGTTCCTATGCCTTCCATTTGGGCCGGACTGTTCCGGCTGCCGATCGGACGGTGTAGATCTAGACATAAATATTCTATTACCTCGCAGGATATGGATTCCTTTTTATGGGAATTCACATCCTCCCAGGTACACGTGAAATGACTGGTCGCGGTACATAGTCTAGGTTCACATACACCGGAGAGCGATGTATATAACTGTACAGGGAAAATACCATGTGCCAGCTGTCAATTAGGATTGCTCTACTAGAACCTATTTAAATTATAAATATTCCCCACTGACATATCCTCGCAATTTACGAAACCGACGCAGCACCGTCCCTCTTCTCTTCTCCTCTCCTCTCCTCTCCTCTCCTCTCCTTACAGTACCTCTAATGGATGAAATTGACACCCCTCCTTTCTCCGTCGAAGAACTTGATCTCTTGCGATTTCTCTTCTGCCCTCTCTACGACTCCGAACCCGAATCCGAAACCGGCACCAATCTCTCCATCCTCTCAGTCTCAGACGAGGACGACTACCACTCCCTCCCTCCATCTCCCATGGCATCTCCGCCGCTTCAATTCGATCCGTTTCGGTGCAATTCTTCCGAGGATTTCTTCGATTCGTGCCCCATGGAGACCGATGTGTCTCATGACGAGTTGGAGTCGCACTGTAACCCCGATTTGGGTGAATGGACTGAGACTGAAAGGGAGACTCGTTTTTCTATGGAGGTGGTGTCTGAGCAAGGAGATGACCTGAATACTGGTAGGGACCCTCCGGGTTCTGACGGGTTACCAGATTTAAATGAGTTTGGAATTTCAAGCTTTGAAGAAGAATCCGATTTGGCAGAGACGGTCACCACCGGCGAACTTCTCAGGATGGCCTTTGAGGCGCCGCATGAGATAGGAGTGGGTCGAGCCCAGGATCCGTTTTGGGCTGACACACTGGAATTCCCCATCTTTCAAGAAATGGTTACGGATGTACGTCAGGTTCAACGGCCCTTATCGCCTGACACCCAGTTTACTTTAGACAATTTACCCCGGGAACCCTTTAATCGCTTACCCATACCGGATCTCAATACAGAACTTGAGCCGGATTGGGAGGCAGTATCCACTGACAGTAGTATCCCTGACCTAGAAGAAACGGTGAGAAATATGGAATGGGAAGTGCTCCTAGCCATGAACAACATATATGAAGGTGATCCTGAAATGGCTTTCTTCAGGCAGTATATGGAGCAAGACAGTGCTGTCAAAGGGGGTCCAGGTGCCTCGAAATCTGTGGTAGAGAGCCTCCTGAGTATTACAGTAGATGATAGCATGGTGGATTTACAGTGCGCTATCTGCAAAGATTTGGTCTTGGTTGGTGAATCCGTAAGAAGGCTGCCTTGTTCGCATGATTATCATGCAAATTGTATATTGCCATGGCTAGGGATTAGAAACACATGCCCATTGTGCCGATTTGAATTGCCAACTGATGACCCAAATTATGAGAGCTGGAGGGCTAGGCAGGAAAATCAGGTTTGATTTTGGTTTGTTTTCATGTATGAAAAGGTTATAGTTTTAGCCTGAAATTATGTAGACTTTGTGAATATAAATGAGGTATCTTTTGTTGGTTTGGTTGTTGCTCTTTAACCAAATATCTTGGTTCTTTTTAAGGATTTAGATGGTTGTTTGAAGTTCAATTTAGTGCCAGCAATTTTAATGGCCAAGTAGGAGTGTTATGTTTTTTAAACAAAGCAAAAGAGGCATGGACGCATGGTATTTTGGTGTGATTAATGAAAATTACAATCATTTTATCAAGCAATCAAGAAGTTAGCAAAACTTGATTTGGGACCAGTTTGTTCTTTCAAGATTAGAACAAATTTAGACATATGTATTGCTGAATTGTGCCAACATTGATTGCAGTTATCAGTGATTTTCTTGGTATGTCTAACGAAGAAGAAATGGTTTATTGTCTAGTGGTTTCCTTGTTCTAAGAATTATAATTTGATAATTGCCTTAATTAGTTAAAAGCTAGTATGAACATGAATTACTTGACCAGTTTGCAATCAAATCAAAATTTCTAGCTTGTGGTTGTCAAAAAGAAATTTTCTTTTTCCCTTACTCTTCTTTGCAAATACAAAATTTTAAGCAGTGTGGAAAAATGACTAAAAACAAAAGATAAAGGAGAAAGAAAGAGTAGAAGAAATTAAAGAAACATGGTCGATTGCAATCTTGCATTTTGCTGCACAAGCTGTTTAACAAATGTTGTGTTGATTTTATGGAAATTAGTAAGGATCGGTATAGAAGCAAATATTTTGTGATAATTCTGGATCAGGAATTCACCTAACACACAAATATTTTTGCTTAAAATTTTGTTTTGTCGTGCTAAACACAAAAATTAAGTGTGTTCATTGGAAAGTCAGTTTTGTCCACAACATTGGACCTTGTTTTTCCTTGGCAATTGGCATGGTCAGCTGGTACCTCCACAACACGCTTACACTGAATAAATGTTGCCTTGCCAATGACGCAGGAGGCAGTTCCAGAGCCCATCGGGAAGTCAAGTCGATGCTGCTGCGTAGTGAATATCTGGTGAAAAATGTTTATTCCTGTTTCAAAGTCAACGTGTACTATTAAATCTAGCTCTGGCTGAACATTGAGAGGATGCTATTTTCAGTGCAAACGAGACTTTAACTTTACCGTTGTTAAATGTCTTTTATTTTTGTTTTTACAAGTGTATAAATTTGGAGGGTGCTATATTTAGTGCAGAGGAATCTATATATTATTTTATACCATCTTTACCGTTTAATATATTAGCATTAAACCGACGGCAACGTATACAAATCAAAGAATGATGTGAATTATCCTTTAAAATTATTCGACAGATTTAATGAACATCTAAATCAAGAATAGATGCATCCTCAAATAAAAATAAAAGTAACAAAATCCAGTATCAAGCTAATCATGTATTTTTATAATTTAATTCTACATACTCAGACTTGCATTTAATAAAAATATATATTTAAATCTAACATAGCATGGAATTCTTCATAAATGTTTTCATCAACATGACACTTATGACTAATTTGCTTAAACCGTATTGACAAGAGGTTTCAACAATTTCAAAACTGGAATTATCTCGTTTTGCAGAACATAAAGCCTTTTTTTATCTTCAATACTACATGCCTTCCCCATCAGTTTTTACAATTCGATTTATTTTCATTTTTATGTGTGATGGAGACGAAAAATTCACTAGTAGACAACAAATTTGGAGTTAAAAAAAACATATAAGAATTAAATCTTCTCAAAACCCATTTCTTTTTTCTTGGGCTCTCTCAAAATAAAAGAAGCCGTTTTTATTTTTCTTGACATGTTTGCATGCGAAATAAAATTGGAAATATTTTATTGCAGCATATATTTTCTTTATTAGTTGTGCTGTCATTTATTAGAAAAAGTAAAATTTATCTCACTTCTCGGTAATCAAAATTAAATCTTGCTATCCTCTCCGTAACTAAAATGGGAGTCTATACTAAGCATCTATTCTAATTTTGAGAGTTAAGAGAATTTTTTTTCTCTAAATATCGAATTTTGTCCTTTCACTTTTTTCTCTAACATAATTAATAAATAACTAATAAATAAAAGTTCAATTTCCTAAGAATAATCACATCCCAAAAATTTGGGTGCTGATATTCACACCACAAAAAATATTATTAACACAACAAACTTTAAATATTTTAATAAATAGACAACTTTACCCCTCAAATTATTTCTCAATCAAGCAATCATTTATTTCTTTTTTAATTAACAAGTTTTTTAAATATCAACTTCTAAATTTATTATTCTTCATTCATGTTATGTTCTAATTGTATACTATATGATGAAAAGAAGAATTTTTTTTTTTTAGCATATTACCCAATCAAATTTTGAAATAATATGCCCCAATTGTCACTTTTTTTTTTCTATAGATGTAATTGCTTCCTACTTTTAATTATGTTACTCAATTGATTGAAAATTATGTTGACAGTATTTTTTATGAGTTTTAAATTTTAATTATTGTCTTTCGTTCTTTAGGAAAGAAATACATCTAGAAAGAAATGTTTTGATTTTGAAAATAAAATGAATAATAATCATTAAAATAAAGAAAGTATTGATTGCATAATCAAATAAGGCAAGCTATAGCAACAATAAAAGAGGGACAAAGTTGTCTATACCGATAAAAAATTTGAAATTATCGTGTTAATAAAAAAAATAGTTGTATTAAAATCAGCATCCAAAAATCCTTCCCTTCCGTGTGTGTTCCATGATATGTCTAAGTGAATTTTTTTTTTTTAGTCTTCCATTCCCTAGGCATTTCATTCCACAGGTTTTGAGTTACATAATATATTTTTACAATCTCAAAATCTATTATTAAATTGCATAACAATATTATATATGGCCATATTAAAATATATAGTGAAAATTATCTTTATATTTCTTATGCCAACTAAATATATTCAAACAAAAAGAGAACCGAAATTAGATGTTAAAATAATGACATTTAAAACCATTGATGTACAACAGTACAATGGATGCATGGGATATCTTTTTTATTGTTGTTATTCCAAATTAGATGAAGATCTACCGTTGAAGAATATATAGTAACTTAATAATGACTCTTGTGCTAGAAGATTGTATAATTATCGGGACTAAAAAAATGATATTTGAAAGAAATATATATATATGGAGAAAGGAGAGGTAGCACAGTTGTTTAGAAAAAGAAAAAGGTCTTAAAATTGTTGATTACCTAAAAGTCGAGAATTTGATTTTCTCTCACGATTTTGCAGTTTTTACGAAGGTTTTCCAAAAATAAATGAAAGAAAAAAATGGTTGAAGCTGTGTTAAAATAAAAGGTGGTTGTACTTATATTAGCACCCGAAAATTTTCAAAAGGTAATCAAAATTAATTATTGCTATTCTAAAATCTTGTTCTGATTATAGCATACCGGCCCCTAAATAAACTGGAAAAATTGTTTGTTCGGAAAATCAAATTGACAATTATTTTTGTCAACTAAAGGTAACAGATACTAATTAAACTGAGTACATGAATGTTATCCTAATATGTATTAATTAGGTCTAATTATGGTTTATGATTCACATAACAGTCCGGGCAATGAAAACGACTAAGTTACCACATTTCGACTTGACTCGTTTGAACTAACAATGGAAATATTTTACCTCATGTCAACTGCATGTCATTGCTATATATGTACAGATGTTCTTCACGATTTAAATGTAAATATTACTTTATTTTATTAAGTACTAAATATATCAATAATCATATATACAATTTACTCATACTTTTTTATTCATAATAAATAATAATAATAATTACTTCTTTTTTTAACATAAAAATATTAATTATAAATAATTCCCCGAGCTTATACTTTACATATTGAAATTTTTTACATGATTGTTGTATACTACATTACCTACCTTTTCAATAAATTTCAAAACAATAACTAGTAGAATTAAAAAAATATATATTATTTCTCAGTACATTCGGCTCATAAAATGAACGGTCATTTAGCTCATAATATCAACGCTTCCCATGCAAATTACAAAAACGGCAATAAATAATTGTTGAGATGCTACACAATAAGTCAAGTTTGAATACTGTAATGGTAATATAAATTCTCAAATTAATGAAAAATAAAGTTGCTTACAGAATTGAAGTCTTTTATTTTGCCATCTGAAAAGAAATAAAATCAAATATGTTAAAAATAAGATGCTAAAATTCTATACTTTTTGTATTATTATTTAGATATGAAAAATCATATCAATAATATCCTAAAAAAATTAAATAAATGTAGAATTTTCATATAAAAAAACATCTTAGAAAAATTAAACAAAAGCAGAGAGTTTTTCTCAAGATAAATTGATGTCTAGTTTACGCATTAAAAATCATGTAAAAATGTCATTGTCACAATATCGCACAAGACGAGAGAAGAGGGTGATATGGACTAGGAAGGGACTACAATCTTTAACATGTCAAGTTCAACGGTTGTGATTAATTAAATAACTATTTTGATGATTCAGATCATCTTGTTAATGAATTGGACTATTACGAGCCGAACTAAGGCAAGCTCAAACTGAGAACATTAACAAAACAAGTTGGACAATTAGACTCATCAGCAACTCAAATATGAATCGAACAATCTAAGTAATTATGAGCGTTTTGTAAGTTGATCTCAAGCGGTTGCAAATTTATTTTGTAATTTTTTTTTTTTTGTATAAAATTGGAATATTTTCCAAAAAAAATATACAAATAATGAATAATAGAACTTACAATGAAAATATTTTTCTATTTTCTCCAACATCATATATGAGAAAAACACGGTAATTTCTTTATTTTATTAATAATATACTAAAGGATTCTAGCAATGTCTTTTTTTTGTTGTTGTTAAGAAGTAATGTAATAATAAATAACTCGTAAAAATCATAGATCTTAAACCTTTAAATATTAAAAATGTTTCACACTATTGTTGCATGTGATCACATTTTTTTCTTTCTTTTTTCTTGATGCATTCATCTCATATGATCAAGACTAGCTCCCAATGCAGGCATCAGACAGGGCGAAGAATAGTGATTGATATCCTATACAATTCACTAAATGCAAAACTGTAATTTTATATATTTACATGTGCGATGATGCAATAAGAAATCTAATTGTATGCGATAATTTATATTCAAAATTTTCATCTTTCTATTCAATACTATAAAAAAGAGTTGAAGAATAAGCAATCAGAAAAACAAATTGCACATGACGAGTCAAGTTATTGATAGACCTGGTTTTGAATCGAATTTGTTCAAAATTATTTGAACAAAAGTCAATTTCTTTTGTAATATCCTTTGAAGCAAAGCTTTATATTCTACAGAGTTCTCAATCTATATGTTTTAATTTGACTTAGTATTCGCACCTTAATTACTTATTCATTAATATATTATATACTGTACTTGATATATATTCAAACCACCTTTTGTCCCAGGGGAAGGAGACAATATTACAATTAACGATAACTTCAGAGAGTAAGGTGCAGAAATCAGATGATAATATAAATGAGATTTGAAAATACTATTTTGCAAAAGTACTTGCAGAATCTGTTAATAATGAATTTGATAGAACAGGACAAAAACTCACTCCAAATTAAAATAATATGCCCTTGTACAATTAGAAAATAATAATAAGAACAACAACAACAAATTATGAGAAAAAAAAAAAAAAACATTAACCATGTTGCAATGCCGTTGTGTTTTCTCATGGAGTATGAAAAGCAAAAGCTTTATAATATTTTGTGTTTTCCTACTTCACTGCTATGTAATGTTTCATGGAGAAACCTATTACTTGGAATTTTAAAAGGTAGACAAGCCTCAAAAGTTAAAAGCGAATAATTATTGGAAATGAAAGATAGAAAGTCATTCATGCTTTGATCTATATTGCATTCAATCTTTAGTAAAATAATTTTAAAAAATAAATGCTAAATTGTGAGAATAGGTTTTAAATAAATAAACAAATCAAAGTGAAGGATAAGAGTACGCTTCTGAAAAAGGCCATTAATAACTGTCCCTTTTTTACTACAAAAGTTTAATCCAAACTATCCAATTGTAGAACATTTTAGAAATGTTTGACAAAAAATAGTTTCTTTCATGCTTGCCAACAGATATTGCTCGTAAGTTCTACAGTTGAAACTCAAAACGTAGTTTATAGGCAATTGATTTTAATTTTAGAAAAAAAAATCAATTCCGGCTCCTTTGCAAAGTCCATTAGCTTTGCTAATTCTATGTGCTTAATTTACATGTCATCATTTCATACCAGACTTGTCCCCATCTCACACCTATAAGATAAGATCAGGCGAACATAATTTTTTTGTAAAGATCCGAACTGTCCGATCAGAATCCGCATGCCGAATTGGCCTAAATTCTAATCGAACGGTCCGGATCTAAACAGAAATATTCTGTTACCTCAGTGGATACATTTGAAAGAACTTTTTTTTTTTTTTTTTTTTTTTTTTGTATTTACCAGTATACGTATTGAGATGCAGAGACTTGGACTGGGGTTTCTCTTTTCTCTTTAATAAATGGGCTTAAACTATTTCCTCTTTACAAAATTTAATTTATATTTTTTTTATTGGAGAGGTTATAGCCCAGTTTGGCCCATGAAAAAGCTCCATCCCCATTCCCCGGTACAGTTATCATTTGGCAAGTGTATTGTACCATTTCTGTTTAAAATGAGCCCCTTATTTTTTTTAGGAGGGTTCGATGATTTTTATTTTTTATGCCTATATTTTTTTAACAATAATAACTTTAAATTTAAAACTCAAATATAAAACTAAAATTATTAGATTTGATCTATATCATTTTCTCTATTCATATATAAAAACGTATGATATTTTAATTTTGTTTTAATCGGTATCAAGTGTTTGCAAAAATACATTGAAATTGATAAATTCTAGACATTAATTTTTTAACTTATTGATTCATATAAAAATAAAATGAGAAAGGAATAAAATTTTTATACGCATTTAAAGAAAAATAATATAAATTAGAATCTTAGATCTAATGATTTTATTTTGACATATAATTAAGTTTTAAAATTTATTATTAGAAAAATAAAAAGTGGAAGCATAATAGAGGTACAAAAATACAAGCATTTGAACTTTCGTCAATATTATTTTATCCTTGTTTTGTCGAAGGAGTGAGTATTTCTACAGTACTAGCTATATATACAGAATAGAATACTCTCAGCCGAACCAAAGTTCTTTTGTAGTCTATTTGAAATATAAGAAGACATGCTTCAAAATTTCGTACAAACTTAAAAGTTAAACAATTAATCCGGATCTAACTGATCCTATATATATATATATGATGTACGTACCTTCTGGTCTGAATTCTTGACGGAGAAGACAATTAATATGCATAAACTCGTTGTGTTTGCACTTTGCACACACTTTTTGTTTGTTTGTTTGTTTGTTTGTCAAAAGCATATTCTCCTTCCTTTTGACAATGAATAACTATAACAAGTTGACTAGTACCACACTCTAGCATTTGTCTTCAAACCTCATAAAATTAAATAAACTGGTGCAACTAGACTAAAGTGGGTGTCCCTAGCTAGGTGCCTCCTAGCCCTAGGGTCGCTAATTTGGCTATCCACCATATATAATTAAGTCTCATTCATTAGTAGTATAAATATTTATGCTACAACTGAACCTAATTAAGTCTAGATACTAGCTAGAATAATCAATTAGATATCAAATCCATGATCATTAATTTTCACGTCTTCTTATTATCTTATATATATAATGGTTGAAACTAATTATTTGAAATGATATTTTTGGCAATATTAGCATGTAAAGATTCAATAAAAGAGAACAAGGTTCAATTTCCTCTATTTATTTCAAATTGTTTGTATTTATACATAACATAACTTTATATACAGTTTAGATTAAAATGTTAAGGTTACTATAAAATTAACAGTTATATTTTGATTAAAAAAAATATATATGATTGGTCTGCTATGTGTATTTAACTCCTTCATAGTTTGAAAATATGACTCAATTAATTAGATGATATGAACTAAAATATATAATTATGTGATTCATATTCGAAATAATATCAGAAACTAAGGCACAAAAGCGCTCCAAAAGATTGGAAAATCGTATACAATTAAGGCCTCACATACAATACATGCCAGACATTCACCACACCATGCACGGAATCGTAAACCGCCACAGAAAACCACAAGAAAAATTGAATGCAAATCAAAAGGGATAAGTTCATATATACCACTCAAAAATTGTAAAATTACGTATTTACCATACAAATTTCTATAATTACGTATTTACCATCTAAAAATCTAATAACTCGCATATTTAACAAATATAACTTTAGTATATATCAAATATACTCAAAACTCAGATTAATTATGTTTAATATTTTTAAAACTATAATTAATCAAGGATTAACTTAACAGCCTATATTTTTTTTCTTAGATATGTTCTCCTTTATACCCAATATAATAGATTAAAAACAAATAATCTAAACTGAGATAGTAACAAAACTTAGATTCTCAAACTCAGTTACTACTTTGATAACGAGTTGCAATATCAACATTGAATTCAGTTTAAGTTATTGTGTTGGAAAATGTGGAGCAGTTACATTGTTTTTAAATGATTAAGCTAGAGCTAAAATCGTAATTTTTGAGTCTGTTGCCCTCTTCTCTTCAAGTTTGAGCGGGAGAAACGAGATGAGGAGTGAGTTTTAGCGGAAAAGGAAAAGTAACGTCAAGAAAAGCAGGAGGCAAAAATATGTGCAAAAGAGGAAGGAGTAGAGAAGGGGAAGAGACTAAATAAACTTGTTTTTTTTATATAACATTAAACTTAATTAATCTCATTTTTTATTTAATTGGGTAAATATGTGAGTTATTAGATTTTTAGATGATAAATATGTAATTACAGAAATTTAGATGATAAATACGTAATTTTACAGTTTTTGATTGGTATATATGAAATTCTCCCAAATTAAAAAGAAAAGAAATTAATCAAAGTCTTCAAAATGCAAATAAAAAGAAGAAGAAGAGTCGTATGTCCCAGACTCGACACCGCATTAGCAGAGAAAAGAAAGGTGGCCGTGCACCTAAAAGCTGAAAGGTGACGCGTGTGCGACAAACCCACCGCATCTCTTTTCTTCAAATTCCATTGGTTCTTTCTTTCATGTCCATTTTCTAATTCATTCTCCCATTGATTTTTCCCCAAGTGTTTCCTTTTTATATTTCTAATGCATTTTCTTTTTTATATATATTGTTTTCTTTTCTTTCCCCCCTCCTACCCAATAACTCTGTGTTAGTGGATCGTTTCCTTTTACCTTTGGCATGTCATGTAATGCCACTCCAAGTCTCCAACTTGCGTTCTTACATGCATATGTGATAAATCAATAAAAGTGCAACAATTATTTATTTTTGTCATTCAACAATTAATTAATGTGACTGATTTTGTACGATGACTATGTGAGATTACTTCTAACCTGCAGGGTGGTAAACAACGGTCAGGTCCGAAAATCGTCTCAAATCGCCTCAAATCCGAAAATGGAAATTGTGGGACACATTAATTTCGAAATTTGAAAATGGAAATTATGGGGATATTTTAAGTTAACATAATATATACGCAGGGATGAAGATACTTCAAATCAAAAATATATGAGGGGAATCTGTTAATTGCGAGGTCCACTATATAATTAAGGAAGTTAATCTAGTCAATTATTCTGCGAGGAAAAAGGAGGGACATGAGTGAGGGACTTCTTATAATTATTCTAAAAAAAAACATAATTGAGCTTATTAATTGTTGAACCGTTTAATGGAGCTCATATCATTAAAATCCTCTATATATAGACACATCGTTGTTATAACGTGAAGTTTTAAAAAGTGTTTTAATTGATTAAATTGTTAAATAACACCACTATGTTAAATGTTGTTAAAACTTCTTTTAAAATCTCAATATAAATATATATATATATAGGAACATGCTAGCGTGCTATGCATAGCATAGAACCCCTCTATGCAACGGTTTGGATTTTGAGTTTACAAAATCCTAATGGTCGATCCGAACCGTTCATCTTGTTCTCCATATTAATATGTGTTTGGAGACCAAATTTTATATTTTTTGGAATTTTTTTACTATTTCTTTAGATTTATTGAAAATCGCTGTTTTTTTATGGTACAGATTTGCTGAAAACAGCGATTTTCAATAAATCTAAAGAAATAGTAAAAAAATTCCAAAAAATATAAAATTTGGTCTCCAAACACATATTAATATGGAGAACAAGATGAACGGTTTGGATCGACCATTAAGAATTTGAAAACTCGAAATCCAATCCGTTGCATGGAGGGGTTCTATGCTATGCATAGCATCAGTGTTTTAATAATCGGTTCTTATTCGGTATTCGGAAAGCCACCGAATACCGCATATACGGTATGCGGCCACATATTCGGATTTTCAAATGAAAATTCATATTAATTTTGTAGAAAAAATGTATCTAATTTATTCAAACACAGTTTAAAATTCAAAAGTCTTTGCTCTTAACTATTGGTTTTATAAGAAAATGAATATTCGGTCCCATATGGGTATCTGCTCAACACAGTTTTGAATATTCAAAAGCCTTTGCTCAATACAGTTTCATTTTCTAGTCATTCATAATCTCCCCACTTATAAGTATCTGAATTTATTTTTCAAATTTGAATTAGAATTATTCGGATTCTTATTTTTTATTTGAAAAAATTCAGCTGAATATTCAAAACTGAATATTGGACCGAATATTCATTTTCTATTCAGTTTCCAACCGAATATGAATATTCGGCCGAATATTCGGTCTAATCGGCCAACTTTTAAAACACTACATAGCATGCTAGCATATTCCATATATATATATATATATATATATATATATATATATATTTAACGATATAAAGATGTTGGTAAGCAGTTACTTTAAGAAATAATAGCGAACAATTACGGGATTTTAATTAATAGATAGAAACTATTATCAATAGATAAATATTATATAATTAGCTCTACCACAAACTTAAATTGCTTGAGGTGAAATTATGAAGTCAAATGTGAAAAATCCAAGATCCCCAATGCTGTATGCCAAGACAGTACCGTACGTTCTTCATGATCGATCACATGCTACAAATTTAACTAAGCACGAAACTATGACTGTTAAATACTATTATTAATTAGTTTAATAAAATAATAGTTATCATATATATGGTATTAAGGAGATCGAACATCCAGGACAGAGGACCAACCTAATTAGACGATAATGACTTTTGCTAATCATCGCCATCATTAATTTACCAATTAATAGAGGTGCATGTCAATGACACCTTTTTACCTGTTCAATCGACCCGTACCATATTTGATAGTACGGGACACCGGTAAATTTCATTTAGCTTATTAGATATAGTTCAAGAGCTGTAAGATTTTTTGTTATGTTAATGGATAGAGGTACCGATAAATACTGTTTCTTAAGCGTTATCATATGCAGTAATAACTAAAAATATAAAATGTAAAATTATATAGATTGATATATATTTATATACATCGAATGATAGATGATGTAATATAGTTTTATTCATGAATCATATATTCCTATTCAATGGCATTTGTTTTTTTGTTTCCCGACCCATACCGTTGATGATTCTAAATGAGACTATTAACTTTTAGTATATATAAATATATACTTAGTTACTCTAATGCTATTACAAGTGCATAATCCTACCATGTAGTAGTGTTGGATGTCGATCCACAGGGATAGATCTTAAGTAGTTTAACAATGCTAGTACTAGTCTAGGTTCTTCAGATTTGTTTGATAACGTGTATACTAAATAATAATAATAATAATAATAATAATAATAATAATAATAATTTTACAGTTTACTTTGGCCAAGGTATAGGTAGAGATGTTAATTGCTGCAAGCCAAATTTAGAGAGCCTCTAGGGTTTTAGATGAAATCATTCTAATTACCTCAATACATATTTATGGTACTCATGTCTACCCACATACGACCTTTTGTCACCGCCACATATGGCCCCGTATACGGTATTGTCACTACCTCATACAATATAAACCACCCCGCAGACAGAGCTGCACACCGGTATTATTATTCCCTACAGATGCCAGAGTTCAGTTCTATGCATATTTGAAAGATTATCTGACTCTAAGGTCGGCTTGTGGGGGACAATTCAGATTATCACAAGATATAATATAATTAAATCACTCACACTAACCTAATTAATCACATTCTCCTATTACTCGCTAAGTAATAACCCTAAACCCTATTCATTACAAGTAACAAATAAATTCTTAATTATACTTCGAGATACTATCTAATCTCTATCCTGTTAAGGGAGGCCATTGGGTTCTAACCCTAGTCTTTGAACCACTGCCAAGCCTCGTTAGCCGAAGTATTTAAAGTACTTACTTGTATCCTCTCTCGCACCGAGGTAGAATGACTTAACACCTATTGTTGTGCCAAGGACATTGGCATATAGTAGACAAAACTATGTATGCAATGACGTATTTCAATAACATTTAAAGTATAACGAGATCTTAAATAGACATAAAGAAAAAATAAATATAATAATAAAGAGATAATATAGAATCCATTACATTCAAATTCTAGATAGGAGGAGCTTAGTTACTCAAAGTCATGACAAAATAAAAGAAGTAATAAAAGAAAAACATAACCTAAAACATAAAACACCTCTTCCTTAGATAATGTCTTCTTCTTTCGCCTTGGACTTCGAGCACCTCTTCTTCTTCAACTCTAGAAATTATACACAATATTCTGCTCTAAACTATGAACTTACACAACTAAAATATGCACACTAATTTCTATTACATGAGAGGTTTATATTGTCTTGCTAAAGGCATGTAGTCATGGAGAACATGGGTGCCAAATATAGCCTCCCATTCCATATTTTGGAGTGGTAAATATAGACTTCCAATCATAGCAAGGCCTGCCACATCTGTAGATTCGTTATTTTAGAAGGTTGTTGCTCAATGGCTGAGATTTCATCTAAACTAGACAATCCACGGATCCAATCTGTGTGCCCGTGCGGTACTGGGTTTATACCGCATGCGGTATAGCTTATGTCGTACAACACTATACTTAGCCGAATTTCAGTGAATTTTGCCATGTTACATGTTGTTCACTTCATGTGAGATATTTGCATACTCTATGTGATGCCATATTTTGACGCTTTCTTCATAATCGACCTAAATATGATATTTTTGCTCCGTTTTTGGCTTAAATTCGCAATTTTCTCCAAAATATGCCAAAATAGCCTAAAAACACGTTTGCGATGAATAATTCGGAAAAATGAGTACTTTGCATATGCTTTTGTATCATTTTTTGTATTAAAAAGTAGTGATTTTTGCTATATAAATTGACATTATCAACTGTATTTGATAAGACGGATACAGATATGGATAAGGGATAAAGTTTTTTTTTCTTCAACATAACAATCGATAATGATATGAAAATACTTCCACCTGGACGAACCTGACCTGTTTCGTACTAGTTAATTATAACACCCCTATTTACCAATGTAATTGTATGTATATATAACCTTATAATGAAATAATTTAATAAAAAAAATTTAGTTTTCTATTTTGGATTCCGAACATTAATCTTCTAATTCTTACACATTTTAAAGTATAGTGAAAACGGATAATTAATTAAGTTTAAAATAAAATCGGAGAGTAATAGTGATGTGGCATAGATGATAACTGATAAGCCTTAAAACTTAACCATCATAGGGTTGTTTTTCTAATTTCTTTGAAAGAAAAATATTTATTACAAAAAAAATAACATCACTTTTATATAAATAACGGGCATCCTTTAAATTTTGAACACATAAACTTCAATTTAGAAACAATAAATGGATATATAATAATAATAATAATAATAATAATAATAATAATAATAATAATAATAATAATAATAATAATAATAATAATAATAATAATAATAATAATAATAATAATAATAATAAATATGACAAGCTCAGTGGAAGTTCCTGCAGATCAGGAATACAAAGATGTTTCTATTTCATATTAGGTTTTTTTTAATACCTTAGATACATCAAAAGCACCCGTTGATCAAGATAAAAACGAGGAAAGAAAACATTACAATACGGATGCAAACATGAGTGGTATATCTTGAATGAAACATTTTAAAATTTAATTACGTTTTAAACAAGTAAAAGAAAAAAATATATATTATCTTACTAAAAATCCATGCCTAATTGTGAACAAAGTCCTATCAGTAAATCATCAAGAATCTAACGAAATGAAATTTGGGTGAGGCAAATTTTCTTGCTTTATCTATTTTTTAATAAGCAACGTAAGCAAGAAAACATGCGTGCGAATTTGCCATTCACCTTTCGACTCACCAAGCATTATAAAACCTTAACTAATATACAATAATAAAAAGGGAACAATTTTTCATTAGGAACTCGAAGTTTCCATGTTCTTTATAATTTATAAATGAATCGACATCTAGTACGCATCCAAAGAATATTAATACTTCTCCACTTTTTATAACAAAAAGAAACACCAAAGTACCTAATGTATTTTTGAAGTATTCTAAAATGAGAATGTGACTCTAAAATTATTTTTTAATTACTTTTCATGTCTCATCTAATGCATCCAATGTAATCCAAGTTTATATAGATAGTTTTATAAGCGGAGGCAAACTTTAAAATTATAAGGTCAATCATATATAATTTTAACAATATAAAAATTCATTATCGTATTCATAACATTTTACTTTAAATTATACAAAAATCAAATTAAAATAAAATTTGAAAAAAAATAAGATCAATTGATAATCCTCATTTAACGAACATAAATCCGCCTCAGGATAGCTTAGTGGTTTACATCTAATACAAAATGTCCATATCAAGAGATCGTAAATTTTTATTTTCAACATACAAAATGAGGGTTCAAATACCTCCATTTATTGTGTCATTATACCTCTATTTTATAAATGTTAATAACTTAAAGTTAAAATAGATGGAAAAGTAGCTTAGTTGGCTAGAAAAAATGGTCCTAAGACCGTGGCTACTCAAAGGTTGAGAATTCAAGCTCCGCTCATGATTTTGCAGCCTCTATGAATATTTAAAAAAAAAAAACTGATTGAGTTAGAAACTCAAATATTAAAATAAAATTATTAGATTTCATCACATCATTTTCTCTATGCACATATAAAATATTATAACATTTCGACTTTATTTTGATCGATATCAAGAGATTTCAAAAATATATTAAAATGATTAATTTTTAACTTATTTATTCATATAAAAACAAAACAGTAAAGTAATAATTTTTGTATGTGTATGTAAAGATATAATGTAAATAACATCTAACAATTTTATTTTAGCATATAAATTTAAAATTTTATTATTAAAAGATAAAAAGTAAAAATATGATATAAAAAATAAAGATATTTAAACCTTCTTAACATACAGATCAATATACAAAGAGCTATAAATTAATTATATAATTATTTAATATATTAACAATATAACATATTAATTATATAATTACATATTAGTAATAATTATAAATAAGAAAATATTAATTATATAGTATTAATATATTATTATAATAATTATTTAATATATTACTAATATAACATCTTAATTATATAGTTATATATCGTTAATAAGATACTAATTACAAAATATTAATATATTAATAATAACTATAATATATTACAATATTATATAATAATTATTTAATATATTACCAATGTAACATAATAATTATATAATAATTTATTAATAATAATTATTAATAAAAGGATATTAATACTATAATATTATTATAGTAATTATTTAATATATTAACAATATAAGATATTAATTATACAATTTTATTCCAATAATTATTATTAATAATAATATACTAATTATATACAAATAAAATATTATTATATTCATTCAAGTTAGGCCACGAGGTGGAATAAAAATTTAACCACCACGTGAGGTGGTTTAATTTAGGCCAGCTTAAAGATTGGCTTATGTCATCTTAGTCTGGCTTAATTAAGGCATGCTTGGTGGAATAACGAGGCTTAAACTTCTTATTCCACCCTTTAGGCTACAACCAAACATGGTGCAAGTTAGCAAATAGCTAGAATAGCGAAATTTGAGAATAGTAACTAAGAATAGAGAAAAAATAGTGATTTTTAGATTAGTGTGAAAATGGTGCTATTTGAATTAGTAAAAATGTTGTTTGGGTTATACATTTGGAATAGTGAATAGTTGTAAACAATAAATAATAGTGTTAACATGGTGCTAATTAAGAGAAAATATAGGTAAGTGGGGTCTTAAACGAATTGACACAACAGAGAGATAATATAAAATAGTGTCAATTTTGTCATTTTGAAAGTGTATTGATGAAAATCCAAAAAAGAATTATTTTTCTCTCTCTTTTCGCATTGTCGAATAGTAGTTATTCTAACATTTATAAGTAATAGAGAATAATAGCTATTCTAACTATTCCGAATAGCAAAAATGATATTTGAATGAACATTACTATTCAAAAATAGCCGCTATTCTAAAATAGCCTCTATTATTAATCCATCCAAATATATCCTAAATTACAATCCCAAATAAGCGGCTTCCTTCTTTTTTTTTTGGTCTTATTTTGCTCAAAAAATTACGTAGGAACTTTGTATACATTGATAATCCTATCTACGTGGTTTAGTGGAACAAGATCTTAAATGATCATTAATTAATTGCATCAGCTAAGAGGCTTATCTATTCTGAGCCAATCATGTCATGGGACTCGTGACAGATTAATTTATTGTGTAAACTTGGAACTTTGAGTATAAATAGTTTGATTGGAGACATGAAGGAAAAGTGGCGAAACAGAATTGGTATGTCAGCTTAGGCATTAGTGGATTTGTGGGGGCCACGCTTGTGGTACAAGAAATTCGTAGAAAGAATATATATATATAAAAAAAAAATATATACTTGTGGATTTGTGGGGGCCACGCTTGTGGTAGAAGAAATTCGTAGAAAGAATATAAAAAAAAATACTTGTGCACGGAAATTAAATGTAAAATAGACGCATTTGAGGGAAATCGTATGCCCTAATAACGCTCCCAGAAAGTTTTCGAGCACAGATATTATGTTGATAATAAAATTATTTTATTATTGTGATGATTAAACGACTTTTAAACAAAAGAAGTAGAATTATTATACTTGAGAGAATGTATTTTAAATTTAAATTTTTTATATTTTTTTTATTAACGTTTTATTGATTGTCACAGCTGTCAACTAAACATGATTTTCAATGTATATATTTATTTCCTTATATTTATGTTTAGACTGATTTCTATAAACAAAAACCAGAGAGAGTTTTAAAATGCAAATCAAATCTGCACCGGATTGAAGTTTCACAATTATTAAATTTATTTCATGATTGTGATAACTGAATGACTATTAAAATAAAAGAATCTAATTATAGATTTGGCTTGAGGAATATATCTCCAGTTCTAGCTAGTATGACATTAGTGTCACTTTAGTTTATATAACATTAACTCCAAAATCTATTGAATCGACTTCAAATGTTGAATCTAAACCGTTCAAACTCGTCTATTTCATTAGTTGTGTGTTACATGTAAAATCTATAATTTTTTGAATTTATTTAGTATCAAGTCAAGCGGTCAAATGTGTGAGTTTTTAAGTTAATTTTAATGCATTTATTTTTCAGTATTTTTAACCGCTTGATTTGATACTAAAATAACTATAAAATATAATAATTTTGTATATAAATGCATCACTCATAAAGTAAATCGAACGGTTTGAATTAGTCGTTTAAGGTCTATCCAATTAATTTTGTAGTTGGTGTCATATGATGACACCGATGTCATACTAGCCAGACTATTTATTGTTATTAGTTTTTGATAACTTGTTTATTCGATTGTCACAGTTAAAACACGTTATGTGTGGAAGAAAAATAGTATTCTATTTCGAGGACTAGTTAATTACATAGTAAATATGCTAAAATAATATGACAAAACATGACAATGAATAGATAGTATTTTTCAATGAAAAAAAAAAGGATCTTCCAAATCTAAAGAATATAATGAGTTAAATGATGTAAGCAGGATTGTTCACTTTATTTAAAATCTCTCAAAATGATATGAAACTTTTTGTGATGTAATATGTCGTTTGGATACTGGCTTAATTATGGTTTTTGACTAATGATATCAATTAAAAGGACTTTAAAAGTTCTTAAAGAAAATGAAATAACTGTATAATTCCAAGAGTTGATATGGTTCTGTGTCATGATTTTTTAGAGACTTTTAAGGGGGATTGATCTTTAACATTTTTTTTTTTGTTGGAAAGGAGGAGGGGGTGGGGGGGCTGGTCTTAAATGGGGCATTTGGGGGACAAAGGGGGGAGGCCGAAGCATATAGCGGCCCTTCAATTGCCTCTGGTCTTTTGTGGGTCCCACCACATTAGCATTGGTGCCTTTTTCAAGTTTTCATGGCAGGCAAAAAAGTTGCATATTGTTTATTTGCTTGGTCTCAATTTTGAGCTTGTTTGTGATTTGTCTTCAAATTATTGGATGAGCTGAGCGCCTGAGCGCCTGAGCGCATGGCTTCTTCATTAACCAGGCGACTATTTTTGTGATAGCCAAAAATGGACAATTAGTGATAGTTAGGGTCTTTCATTTGGTTTTTTGTGACATTTTTGAGGAAACCTAGCTAGTAAGGCTATTGAATCCTTATCCTTGAATTGTTTGAATTCTGATCCAATGCAACACCTAACCGTGTTTAATATGATACCAATTTCAAACAGACTGCAGAAAAACTCCGAATTGATTTTGGTTTGGTTGGAAGTATTCTATCCTTGCGGTACCGCAAAGAAATTCACATATTTCTTAAGCGTTGTCTAAAATCTAGTAAACCATATCTTCATGCAAAGATGACCTTCTTGAAATAATTTAGGGCTGCAATTTATATTTTATATTTTATATTAGTACCAGGAATTTCAATTTTGTTTCATGAAATAACTAGTGTTATCCGACATTTACTTTTCTTGTCTGCAAGAATCTGTATCCCCTCCAACTTCGCTGCTTTCCAAATAGGAAAACATGATCCAATTCGACCGTTCATCTGTGTTGCAATTCGTGCATGAAAAAATTCAACAGTTAAATTTTAAATAACAGAGTCCTGCTCTCTTAATTAGAGAGCAGCAGAGTGGCATCCTCATATTATTTGAAGGTAGAATTACTAAATCTAGAACATTCTTTAATTTTAACACAAATTTTAAAGTGTATTCTCTATATCTATGATAGACACCAAATTATTTTGACCCCACTTGAATTGAACCAAAATTTTAAAATATAACATTTTCTGAAAAATAATAAATCAAAAAACCCTTATTTCTGAGAAATTATAATTCTACTATGGTTGCACTGTGGAGATGCAGACTTTTTTATTGGGGACCACACTATGGGGATGCGGCTCCAAATAGGAGTCTGCACTATAGAGAAGTGGTCCATTTTTTTTTTTAATCAGATGAGGTTTTTTAATCCTATTGTGTCGTCTTCTACAACATTTTTTTTTATTCTGGAACAAGGACAGGGCTCTCGTGTTCCAGCCATTCTGACTGATTCTCATAGACATGTCATTCACCCCTCCATGTGTTAATCAGTGTCTGGATGTGGCAGTAGTGGCTTATAAACATGTCATGGTTGAGGCCTCGAAGACGGCACATATACAAAACATGAGAACACGGTATTCTATTTAATTGAGGCTTCTGGCATGTGTATGTAATGCGTTATCATCCGTGATGACCACCATGTATTTGAAATTGGCCTTAGTAAACCGACCAAAAGGGTCAGAGATGAAAGCATGAACTCTCTCTTGTGTAGATGTTACCTCAAACTCGTTGAAGTTGCAAAATCCCCCAAGCATCTTCATAGAATTTGAACTATCGAACCATTTGTTAATAAGCTACGGAAAAAAAATGAAGAAATAATTTTTTCTTAAAATAAAATAGATGAAGTTAAAAATAAAATACCTTATGTATACGATATCAAAACTATTGACCTTGACTGGCTTCAAACTTCGCTTTGGCTTTCATTTGCACAAACTATGTGAGACTAACCCTAAGTAGCGGTCCAACTAGTAGAAGACTAGTCAATTTGGGGTCGGGACCAACGGGGGGGGGACTACTAGACGGTCGGTCCCTTTGAACTGAGGCATGACTACTAGACAGTTGGTCAATTTGGAAAAGGACCGAACTTGAGGATGATGAGTTAACATGACTAGCACCCCGAATTAACCTCGCAAGTGGGTTGGTACGCTGGACTCGGATAACCTCCGCATATAGTTCAATTACCTTGTACCCACCCCCAGAAAAACTCATGGTCTGGTTGTATAGTATCTGCCAGACTCCATTCTGTACAGGAAAGAGTTGGAACAAGGTTTGCGCTAAACTAGTGAGCATGCTAATTTTGACCTGAATATTAAGGTCATACCGACCCTGATCCAATCCCATGTTCTGACAAATAACCGATTTAATCCCTACATAATCAGTGCCCAATATTACTGGAATCACAAAAACAAGTCTGATACTGTAATAAATCTCATTAGAGCATGTTAAAACATCACCACCAGTGTAAATGGATACCATAAGAGTCATTTTGGTCTTAATATACACAAAAATCTAAAATTAAAAATTAACTAAATTAATTAAAAAGCTACTGAAAAATAATAAAAATTTGAAAAAGAAAGATAAAAATAACTTACAATTCAGAAGCTCTTGTCCAGAAGAGAGAATTGGTCAGTGTGAGAAATAAAATTCTCTCTCTGAATGACTGATATAGAAATATTACAAGGGCCGCATCCGCATAATGCAGACCTCTATCCGGGGCCACATCCCATAATGCGGTCCCTAATAAAAAAGTCTGTATCCCCATAATACGGCCATTCTCTCGAAACGAGGGTGTTTTTGGTTTATTATTTTTCAGAAAATATTATATTTAAAATTTTCGGAGAATTGAATCGAAGCCGTTCTTGTCTGCAACTCCTCAGATTTCTTAGGTAAACATTATTCAAACTATCTGATCAACTTTAAATTTTGAAACATAAAAAATAAAATTTTTAGCACACCTCCAACCTCCTACATGTGGAATACTTGTATAAAGTATCCGCGTAATAAAATAGTGAAGAAGAATAAAGAAGGTGTCAGTGAGACAGTGAGTCAGGCATGACAATGATTAAAACCTTGCACTTGTTGCACAGGGAGTAAGTGCACTGGCAGGGGACTACTTTTACAGCAACTCTGCTTCCCGGTCTGTCTCGGTTTTGTCCGTACCCAGTACAGCCTATATTTCACCAAACGGATTTGAAAGGAACCTACTAAATTCAATTCAATTCAATTCAATTTGGCCAGATATGTTTTCTTGCCCGAATTCAACGGATATGTTTTTCAGGATTCTTTTTCACTGTATTGTATTCTATTCACTCTTTGAAAAGGCGATATAGTTTTCATGTCTAGTTCTTCCTTTCTCAAGCTGTTGGATCCAATTCGAATCATGCATGCAAAATTAGAAAAAAAAAAATCAAAATCTTGAATATATATTTTGAGAGAAACATGAAGATCATTTTACATTTTGAAAGGTCTTTGTTCTCAGGTGGTACGTCAAAATCCAAATAGTGTGTGCAGCGCGTGGCCTTTTGTCTTATTCTGGCCCCGCCGCTACAAATCAATTGGACGGTTATGGGGTGATGGGATGGGAGAAATATAGGATCCAACGGCTGTCAGATCCTGTGTGCCGGATAGCCAACCCCGGGTCGGTTGGTGCCTTTGAAGTTTCAAAGCAGGATAACGATGCTCAGCGCCTCAGCCTCAGAGATAATGGCCTCTATAGGGCACGACACAACATGCGTTATCTTGTACCTTCGCAATATTCTAACAGTTTATTTTCCCCTTTGGCTGTCGACTTTTCTAGGCAGGCTATTTGAGCCGACTTCTTATAGAATGCCATGTAGGAGGAGTAGGTTTAAGTTTTTCAAATGTAACACGTAATCTATGAAATTCTACTATTTCAACTTTTCAACAATTAAAATTCATTTTTAATGAAATTAAAATTGTGGTTTTAGAATTCCAAAACCAATATAATTTAATTTTTTTTATTTGAAATATTTAATATATATATTTGAAAATAGATGGAAAACTATATAATTTGATTTATTAGAAAGATTGCCGGATTTTTTGCGGCTGTAAGAAAAATCAATATATTTTTTGTAATCCTTCCAGTACATTTAATTTATAAAAAGTTGTATATATTTTTAGAATTCTTTTTAATAACAATCATTAAATAACTTAATTTTTTTTGTTTTTTGTTTTTTTTTCAAAAATAGATACAACTTTTTAGAAATTAACCCGGACTAACATTTTTAGTGCCAGATTCTTTACGTTCTAAGAAAAATTAATATATTTTTTATGAGTTATTGGAAAAAATAAAAACGCTTGATTCTGAGATATTGATCCCGATTTAAAAGTTTTAAAAGTCACTTCTAGGTAATACAAAAAATATTGTGATCCTTCTAATACATTTAATTTATAAAAAAATTATCTATTTCGAGAATTCTTTTTAATAACAATCATTAAATAACTTAATTTTTTTTAATTTTTTTTTCAAAAATAGATATAACTTTTTAGAAATTAAATGCAATAGAAGGATGACAATATTTTCTGTATTTACTTATAAGTAACTTTTGAACCGAGATCAATAACTCAGAATCCAAGCATTTTTATTTTTTTGCCAATAACACATAAAAAAATATATTAATTTTTTTATAGCCACAAAAAATCCAGTAAGAAAAATGTTGATCCGAATTATTTGTAACAGTATTTCTAAAAAATTAAATTATATAGTATTCCATCTATTTTCAAAGAAATATATTAAGTATTTCTAATATTTCAATAAAAAATTATAAATATTTATATTTAAATAAAAAAAATAAAAAATGAAACCGCAAAAAAAATTTGCTTTTTTTTAGACAGCTGGTTTTGGAATTCTAAAACCGCAAAAAAAGTGTGGTTTTAGACTGAATTACTGCAAAAAAAAATTTGTCGTTTTGGTAGATTTCGAAATCTACCCCAACTTTGGTTATTTTTTGGATATTTATAAAAAATTCAGTTATAAGTTATTAATAAATAATTTTTTTATCAATGAAATCGTAAGATGGTAGTTGTCAACTAACCCATAGTATTTTTTTTCTTTCAAAAAACTGACTGCTTATTCATTAAAGCCGATTTTTTTATTTATATCCAAAAAATAAACAAAATTATAAAAAATAAACAATTCAGTTCTGTTTATCCAAAACTATCCAAATCAGAAAAAAAAATTTCCGATTTCAACATCCAAAATGGAAATTTTTTTTTCCGGAAACTCAAATCTAAAACCGGATAAAAATTTTCCGATTTTTGGTCCCAAAACCGGAAATTTTTTTCCAGAAATGGAATTTTCCAATTTTTTTTTATAAACTCATTTACTATACATATATTATAAAAAAATGAGTTTATATAAAAAAAAAAACTCAAATGACGTTTATAAACAAAATACCAATCGTTGTATTTCTAAAACAAGGTTCTATATAATGCGCAATAGTGGGCTATAGCGTCACAATAGCATGCTATAGCACCCTAGACCTCTAGTATGGTACCAAGTCCAAACTCAACAGCTAAGCACTAGGCAAAGGTAGCTTGTACAGTGCAACATACTAAAAACATCAAATTTGACCTTTGCTGGTAAATCAGTAAGTATGGATTGATATAAGGACCAAATTGCAAAAGCAATTACACCGGCATGTAGAGTATTAAAAAATACACAGAATTGACAAAAATTTCAATTTATTTGGATTTTTCTACAGTTAGTTATGAATTTCCGAAGTTTAGTTTTTGAAAAAACTTTAAACAATCATAATTTTGGCTAGGAAAGTCGAATTTGTACGTATGATGACTTTTCGGAAAGGGGGGGATGAGACGGATCTGAATATCACCCCAGGGATTGTCTCTATGTATTTAAAGTATCAAATTTTCAAAAAAAACGTCGTTTAGGGCCTCAAAAATTCAGTTTAAGTTTTCGTTCGACGGTGCACGTACAACGATAGGTATTTTGTTTAGTCAAAAGCCTAAGATTATTCAAGAATTATTCATATTATTATTTTAAAATGCATTTTACTATTTATTATATTTGTTTGCCTATCTCCGAGCAAATAGTATATGTTGACAATAATCAAATAATCTAATTATTTCCGAACAAATGGTAGGCATACAAATATCGGTATTTTGTTTATAAATATCGTTTGGTTTTTCTTTTTTATAAACTCATTTATATATATATATATATAATATAATATAATATAATATAATACATGTATATATGTAATATAATACATGTATATATAATATATGTATATGTATAGTAAATGAGTTTATAAAAAAAAATTGGAAAATCGCATTTCCGGAAAAAAATTTTCTAGTTTTGGGATCAAAAATCGGAAAAAAAAATTCTAGATCCAAAACCGGAAATTTTTTATCCGGTTTTAGATTTGAGTTTCTGGAAAAAAAATTTTTGGTTTGGGTAGTTTTGGAAAAACAGAACCGAATTGGCTATTTTTTATAATTTTAATTATTTTTTAGATATAAATAAAGAAATCAGCATTAAAGCGCTAATTTGAATTATCTCTTGTTCATTAACATAGAAATGATAATAAAAAAAAACATTGTATACTTGGTATAAACTCTTTATGGTTGGGATATTATTAAATTTGAGTGAATCTATGGTACTATGCATATTACAATTTGCCACCGTGCTACGGCTCTATATTCGAGTTTTCAAATTCTAATAGTCGATTTGAGCCCAAACGACATATATCTCGATTGTGAAAAAGAAAAAGAAAAAAATTAACTACATATATCTCGATTGTTTCAATGGTGTCCTTCGTTTGGATTTTCATATGGTGCTCCCCACGATAATAATTGTTGTTAGATTTAAAATTTGAATCATTGATTTAACAAACAAAAAAAAATTGTCAAAATAGAGTAGCATATTGTATAATCTAATAAGTGAAACCATTTACCAAGTATATAATTGTTATTCTAAATTACATCATTGTGATTCACGTAGTGTTTGATAAGATTAATGAAATTAAGAGGCAGATTGTGATTGAAAGAAGTGAAAGGAAATGAGAAAATTAAGGACCACCACCTCCTTCCTCGTAAACAGAATAGGGGAAGAAGAATTAGAATAATTTCCTAATCAATCAAATCTCATCCATATAAAATGAAATTAAACGACACTTACTTATTCAGCCCCTCAATTTTAATTATATGAATTATAAGCATGACTCTTATTTCTGATCAGGGAGTAAATGATCCCACTTAAATTTATAAAATCATGAAAGTAATTAATTCTTCTAATTTCTTTTGAAATTGATAACAACAAAGAATTCCACTAAGCTAAGATTCTATTAACAATCAATTATACATAAATGTCAAAACAATAATGCACCACCATGTGCCATAGAAGCACAAGGATCAACACCAATGGGATAATTAGGTTTGACGAGATATAAATGGTTTATGGAATCTATAATTTCATTTTAATTCTCTCTCCCATAATCATGGAATTTTTGTTTTCACTTAATTGTATGCTCCATTCCATGCTAGTTGCTACGTCGCCTCAATGTCTAATCAGTAATCACAAATGGGTTGGTCTGGTCTACAAGCAAGATTTTTTTTCTTCATCCCACATTCCCACATCCCACTAGATAAAATAATAATTAATAAAACACGGAATTGGAAGATTTGACACCATTGCCTATGAATATAGAGGAATTTTAGGAGAACTTAATTATTCTGTATTTTGATAATAAAAAAAGGTGGTCATAAAACCATCCGATTCAAGTTCACACTATGCATGAAAAATGTTACTTAAAAAGAACCCAAAATTAAGTTCTTATCTCTACGTATCGTTCAACTATATATATAAATTATAATATAAAATAGAGTAGGGTTAAAATGTATTATTGGTTTTGTATTACAGTTATATTAGGAGTGCGTAATTATCATGTACTGACAAGTCGTTTTGCTAGGCAAATAGAATCTAGTGACATTAGCCTGGTGGAATTATAGTAGAAGTTACTGCAACTTGTTTACTTGAATTAACATTTTCGGTTTATTTACTTCAGGAATTAGTTTATTTATTTCTTTTCGAGGTACAGTATTTAAAGGGCCACTAAATGTTTTTCATTGTCTACATCGACAGATAAATTGACATATACGTATACGTATTCTTATTCTTTCATGCATTAATTTCAAATGCTGGATATTATTATAATCTTAGAGATATCGACCTTTTTTCTTGTTTTTTTTTTTTTTTGGGTAGAGACGTGGACCTTTGGAAACTAGAATGCAGTTTAAATTGTTAAAAATCCCAAAATAAATTATTAATAATAATTAAATTTGAATTAAATCTTTACAGAATTGATAAACCGAGTTTCGAAAATATAGAAATAATAGAATTGTTTCTGTCATGTTTCTTACTATTTTTTTTTTCTTACTAAAGGTCAAAAGCCATATCAAATATTGACATCGGTTTAAATGATCGCATTAAACATATAAATTTATAACGTTAAAGGTCACAATTTTGGAAACAAAATTTCCATAAATTTACAATATATAATATTTTATCTTACTAGTATTATACCCGTGTGTTGGAGCGATAATATATTATAAGATGTAATAGAATATGGAAAGACTTTTTTGTTGACATTAACTTGTTTAACTAATACAGACATCTTTTTTTGTAAATGTAGCCTATTTTTTGTTTTTTGTTTAGCTAATTTGAGTATGGTAACAAAATTGAGATAAATTTTCAAAATATTTGGATAGTTATAAATTAATTAAAATTAATCAAATTAAAATGGAGTTATTCAGATCGTGCAACACATTGTCTTTAAGCGCATTCCATCTCATCGTGCAAGAGGGAAACACAACTAAGATAACTCGGGGTTATTGCTCCTTAAGCACGCTATAGAAATAACTGATGATAACTCTGTAATATCCAGCATAGATCATAATTTAAGAAATTGAGATAAATATAAAATGGTTGAATGAGAGAATAAAAGAATTATATATTTTCTCTTCTTTTTTTGGATGGCAAGATCGAACAAAATCAGTTTTTATTTATGCTATATTTTCTATTTCGAAAATGAAAGAGAGATGAATTTATATAGTAAACAATTAAATTGAATTCAATAAAGAAAAGAAAACAGTTAATTGAATTTAGTAAAGGAAAGAAAACACATTCAAACTATTCAGTAATTAAAAGGATTTGAACAGAGAAAATCGGAACAGGAACGCATATACAATCAAGAGGTTTGTCCAATTGGCAAATATTTGACATTCAATTTTTGGTTTAGTCCCTCAAATTAACAAATATTAAAAATGATAATAAATTTTGAGTTTCTCAAATACACTTCCAACAAATATGTATAGAAACAAAGAAAGAAAAATAAGAAAATAAAGAAAAAATCGATTTTCATTGTGATCCGTATAAAAAAATATATATATATATATAAGAAAACGAAAAGTGGAGTCTACTCAATTGAAGAAAGAAATAAGGAAACAAATAAATAAGGAAACGGAGAAATATATTGCTAAATTTTGGAGTCTGCTCAATTTTAATTTAACATATCGTGTAAAAGTACGTGTGGCGAGTATGTTTTTAACTAAATTTAGACTTCTATACATAAAACATTTGCATTTAATCAAAATAAGATAGATTATGTGATTGGAGAGATGAAATTAAATCTAAAATTTCATCTTTCAATCATAGCCGTTGGCGGATCGGACAACCAACGTGCTTAATAATAGAATGAAGATATAATTACTTTCTTTTAGAGTTAAAGTTAAAGGTCAAACTATCTAACTATTTAATATCTACGAGAAATCTTTCATCCAGATTTCAAACACGCAATCTCCCACCAATCTTTCACCCATAAGACATTGTTTTTACAATTCGATCAAATAGAGGTTCTCCCCTTATAATTATCTTATTGTTTTCATCATTTTCTACTAAGGTAGAAATTAAATTTAGAGAAGAACGAGAATCAACTTTTGATCTAGTAGCAAATATAATACTCTTCGTGTGACTATGTAGAAGGTTGCAGCTTCGAAATATGAATAAAATATCGTTATGAATATTAAATAGTTAAATAATTTGACCTCCAAATTTTTACTCAAAAAATAAATAAAGAAATAAATAATGTACAACCGGATGCATCAGACGTTTCTTGCACAACTTATCATGACACTTCTCAACATACCATTTGAAAATATTGTTAGTTTTCTGAACATGTAATTTTCACAAATCTGTTGGAACTGTTGATTTTGTTACAAGGAGCACACATCTTATTTGGACTAATGAAACACAAGAGTTAATTATTTCAGGAGAGGGTTGATTGTTCCGGAATAAAAAATATAAGACATTATCAAATGCGGATTGAATTTTGAGTAGGGTCAATTGAGTCTTTTTTTTTTTGTTAGAATTTTTGTATTAATGTATGATTTTTTATATAATTTAGAATAAAATATTATGAGTACTATATAATTTATCTCTATTTACAATATAAAAATTTTACATAATTGATCTCGATTATGTTGTTGATCCTCATAGTTTGAAAATCTGACTCCGCTTCCGGACATAATATATAACATATGGATGTAAAAGAATCAAATGACACTGACAAATAATAGTCAGATTCTATCTGTATTCGTTTCTAATTTTCAGATATGGATAATATATTCAATAAATATGTATATACAAATATGAATATAGTTCGGATATTAAAATAAAATTATCACATATTCTATTAAAAGATAAAAAACATTGTATGTACAGTTGTAAAATTTAAATGCATAATATTTTCATAAAAATAAGTACAAAAATATATATTAACCAAAAATTAATCCCTAATTATCATTGTATTATTATCAAAATATACCAAGAAGATTTAAACGATGGAACTAAATATATATAATTAAGTAATTAGATCTAAATTAATTGGATTTTTGATTAAAATTTTATATTATACACCAAAATCCAAATCAAAGTGATATATTATAACGTCTAACATGTAGCATATGTTGTTGCAAGAATCAGATGAGATGAGCATATATTGATTCACAGCTCTATGTGGTTGCAAGAATTTGAGAAAGTCAATACTCAATTAAGTTCATATTCTTTTTACTATGATATGAGATGAGAGTTAAAATTCACAAATTACTACAAAGCCGATATTAAATTCCGAGGATACAATCTCTTCTTTACTAATATATATCGGCATTAACTCAAGAGTTACTGTAGAACAAATCCAAACCGTTCGATCCGTATTGACGCAAATATTAAAAAGACTCCGTGCATAACAAATGTGGGCCAGATCGGTCATGATTTGATAGGTGGCCTTCTCAATTGATTTTTGAGTTAGACTAATATGACATTGGTGTTATTTAAAACTAAATAATACCACATCTTAAATTCTTAGATTTGTTTTAAGATTCGTACAAAATAAAGTGCTTAAACAATAAAAGCGGATATTGCGAATCTTAAAGCAGATCTAAGGGTTTAAAATGTGGTGTTATTTAGTTTCAAATAACACCAATGTCATATTAGCCTAACTCTTGATTTTTATAACACCTGATAATTTTAATAATTTCTTTTAAATATATTTTCAACTAATTTATAATATTGTAAAATCTAAAGGTTTGAAATGTTATAATGCAAACTTTGAGAAAAAAAGGACCAACGTGGCACACTTGCCACGCGGCCATGCATGCTGCCCCCACCATATTAACCCCTCCAATTAAAACCCTCATCTCTTCCTAATTCAACTCGGAAGAAAAAAAACAAAAGCAAACCGAAAAAGAAAAAAAAAAAGGAAAAAAATGAAAGAGAGAATAAAAGAAAAAAAAATTAGAGAAATAAAAAAATATATTTTGATCTTTGATTTGTCTAATTGAAATTCTGACTACGTTGCATTATATTGATTTTGAATAGTCATTGCAACTCGAATTGAATTTTTGAATTAATCATATCAGGTAATCAGATTTCTCTATAGTATGCGTTTTCGATTGTGTGGTTAAATTGAATGTTTGAATTGGGTATTGAATTATGAAAGCATATTTAACGGAATAACGAGTCTGAGGTTCGAATTTGATTTGTGAAATGATATGATTGTGTGCTTTGAAAATTTGTGAAATGATATGATTATGTGAATGAAATGGGTAAATATTGTCTGACCTGTTATTAATAATTTAAACTCAGTTGCTATCTCCGGTTAAATGTGCATACATAATTTGATGGTGTGGATTAATTCAGTATGTTTGAATGGTTATATAATTAAGTCAATTATAGATAAGCATGTCGTTAAAATATCAATTACTTAGCTTTGTAGCTGATTCCGTATTGTTTATGTTTGCTATTTTTGTTATGACGTCGATTGTCGAAATGAAAAATGGATGTGAGGGTGTGCCTCTTGTCATGATCCTCGGTTCAACGGCGGGACCGTGACAATTTGATGATAGTCTTTAGTTCAATTATTACTTCAAAAGCATATTTAAGTGGTGTGCTTATATTAGAGATAAAATACTGAAATTTTTATTAATATTAAAAAATATTTAAAATTTAACATTCTGCATCTAAATTTAGAAAAATTTGAAATCTGTCTAATTCAGAAAATAATTTTTTGAGTCTAGGCTTTCTTTTTGAAAAATTATTCTCCTGATCTAGAAACACCTCAATTAGCGCGGATTCAAAGAATTATTTTCTGGATTTAGATTTCTAAAGAATAATTCTCTATATTTGTATTTTTTTAATTAAAATAGAAAAATATTATGATTTATTTATTTTTATTAAAGAGTTAATTTCTTGTGTGGCTTTAAACTCTTCCTTATTTTCTTATTTATCCTTCAAAACTTTAATATATTTTATTTATCTCTCAACTCTTATTATTTTTTCTTATTTATCATTTATCTTAGTCAACACACTTTTATTTTAATATTTTCGATTATACCTCTCATTTATTTCTTCTCCTTCAATTAAAGTAAATAAAATGCATATGAGAGAGACAATGGTGAGCTTAGCTATTTTTGAGTTTCTCCTTCGCTTCTCTAACAGAGCTTTTTTATTTGTAGCAATTTAGATCGAAGTATGAGTTGTAATGCAGGTTTGAATCTCTCGGTTACTTTTTGTACTTGGTCCGGTAAGAGTTAGGCAAGTAAAGACCTTGAAAGGTAAATGAGAGAAGAAATGTAAAGCGAATAATGCCAAAAATAATGTGCTTTGGTAACCTGCTAACCCGATCATGAGTTTAGCGCAACACTCCTATTGGATTTAGGGGTATTCAAACGGTTGGTTCAGTCCAAATCGAACTAAAATATGCAAACCGAACTTTTATTCGGTTTTCAAAAATAGAACCAAACCGACCGAACTAAACTTTCCAATTGAACTACTAACCGAACCGAACAAACCAAAATAATTTTCGGTTTGTTTGGTTAAACCAAAATTTTGTAATTTTAACCCTCCAAAGGTTGAATAATACCAGAACCGATCAAACTGGTATCACTACGTGTATCAGGCCCCCTGTACTGGTTTTAAATACTTAGAGCATCTACATCCCTGAAACTCTTGGAGTTTCTAAATAACTGTTAACTAATTTTTAGAAACTTTATCTCTAAAAGTTTCTAAACCCTCACATCCCTAAAACTCAAAATTAGAGTTTCTTAATTGCCACATCAACAAATAAATTACAAGAGAAAATAATTTCAGCCAATTATTTGGCCACATCAGAGTTTATAAACGGTTTCTTATTAAGAAACTTTGGAGCAAAGTTGCTAAATAAGAAACCCATCTGCATTTCTGAAACTGGTTTAGAAACTGCCACATCAGATTAGAAACTCAAAGAGTTTCAGGGATGTAGATGCTCTTAGAAGCATGAGAAAAATTGAATTTCTTCCAGAACCGAAGTCAATGCAGAAAATGAATTTCTCATAAGTCGTACCTATATTAGCTCTTAATTTCTTCAAGAATAGTTTCTTAATTCATTTGATGTTTTGCAGTAATGTTTCCAATTAGATTCCAGCACACTCCTGAGGAATTTTCTTGTATCTGATCTCAGTTTTAAGCTCAACTCCGAGCTAGTATAGGAGAGAAAATGGATCAATAAGTGATGAATCAATACAAATCGTTCTATAGTGTATTTGATCTTGGCTGACAGGGATTTGAAGAGAGAAAATAGAAAGGACAAAGTGAAAGTCTGTACAGGGGCGGAGCCAAAGAAAACGCAATTCAGGAATTAGATCCAAACCAAACCGGATCATTTAAATAAAAAAAAATGTACCATTTAATTCAAACTTTTCCAATTCAGTTTAAAACCAAATAAACCAAACCATTTAAACATCCCTAACTGAATTTAGAGTGGGATTCTAAAATGCACTAACCACCATTGTCTCTCTTCTCTCTCCCATGCCTTCATTTGCTTGAATTGAAGGAGATGAAATAAATGAGGGAGTATAATAGAAAATATTAAAATTAAAGTTTGTGAACAAATTGTAAGGAATAAATAAGCAAGAATGAGAAAAGTTGAGAGGTAAATAAAATATTGAAGTCTTGAAGGTAAATAAGAAAATAAGCAAGAGTTGAATGGCTGATAAGAAATTAACCCTTTATTAAAATATTAGAGATATTTTTTTTATATTTCTTTGATAGAATACTATATATTTGAATTTATTAGAAATACTGCGTTAAATAATCCGTTTCAATATTTTTTAGGCCGAATTTTTTCGACCGTAAGAAAAACTAAAATATTTTTTTTGGGTGTTATTAGAAAAAAAATAAAAATATTTTAAATCTGAGTTATTGATCTCAATTCAAAAATCACTTCTAATTAAATATAGAAAATATTATAATTCTTCTATTTTCTAAACAATAACAATTTTCTCTAACAAAAGTCATATAAAATTATTTATCAACAACTTTTTTTTTTAAAATGGATACAATATCTTAAAATTTAAATGTACTAGAAGGACCACAATATTTTGTTTGTTTACTCAGAAGTAACTCTTGAACTGAGATCAATAACTGAGACCTAAAATATTTTAATTTTTCTTACAACCATAAAAAATCTAGCCTAAAAAATGTTGATCCGAATGTTTTTCGCAATCTTTCTAATAAATTAAATTATATAGTATTCTATCTATTTTCAAGAATTCTAAAAAATATTTCTAATATTTTAATAAAAAATAAATAAATCATAACATTTTCTATTTTAAATAAAAAAATATTCTCCAGAAACCCAAATATCTTTTCGGAGAATAATTTTTCGGAAAGAAAATCTAAATATAAAGAATTATTCTTTGGATTAGATAGATTTCAAATTTTATTAATTTAGGTGTAGAATTTTGAATTTTATATTTTTTTTAATATTAATAAAAATTTCACGATAAAAGAGTTGCATCGGATAGCTAGCGAGGATGCGGTACTGTGGAGGGGATAGTGGTTATATTTCGAGGAGTTAAGTTATTAACAGTGGCAGTGGTAAATCAAACAAGAGGGGATGCGGTACTGTGGAGCAGGTACTGTGGTAATAGAATAATCAGCATGAAGAATTAGGGTTTGAGAGGGGGTTCAAGTGCGAATCACGTTGATGTTATAGCATAATGAATCTTGTAATACATTAGAGTCGGATATTGTATTTACGTTTATTAATACAATCTCAGTAGCATTTACTAAATTTTAAGAAAAAAAAAAGGATTTGTCTCTATGTTCTGATAGCTAGATCTAAGATTAGACTCATCCTTTATTCTCCATTCTAAAATATACTTTCACTGTAAATCGAAGTTTTCTAAGAAAAAAAATATTTACCTTGCAATCTACCTTATAGAATCTACCGTCTGAGAGTTTATGTAGGGAAATGGGAATATCCTTCTATAAATTACATAAATCATTTTAATTAAGTTAATGTTAGCTATTGACAATAAATGGGGCCCACAATTTAACTTACGAACTCTGAAATTTAGCTTGTCATAATGTCATTGCATATATCGTCACATATAGAATACCACATAACAAGCGTGAGATACCTTTCCATATGATAAGAACCAAAAAAAAAAAAAAAAACACCTTTCCATATGATTGCTCTGATATACATTGTATTGTGTTAAATACAATGAATGTAGGTAAATTGACAGCTACCTGAGAAACCAAGTTGCTGGAAGTGACTAACAGCAGAGTTCACCAAATTTTTTTGGGCATGACAGTATATATATATATCAATGAAGCTATTTTTTTAGTAGATTGGTCCCAAATTGAGCTCAGCACCAAACAATAATGCATCCAACTTGCAGAGGCTTTACTTTAGAAAAGTAATTTCAGGAGTCTGCAATTAATTTGTTTTAAGTTTGCAACTTGTGATGTTGCATTCAAAGTTGAAATGATGTAGAATACAGACTGCAATGCATTCAAAAGATAAATAATGAAATTCAATTTCCGCTTGTATGTGCCTATTTTATTTTGGTAAATAATTTAAAAGTGCATATATATCCATTGACATTTGACGACCATGTCTAATAACATGCGATTATTTTCTCCAATAACGATCACTATAAATTAGCAACACAACCAAGAGAATTTTCTTTCCTCTTTATTTCATGAGTGAGGCTATGTTAATATGCATGTTAATTATTTTTTTTTTCAACATTCAAAACAGTTAATTCAAACTATTAAACATGATATTCATATGTAAATGTACTTAAAGATCCAATTTTATATACTTTTTTAGAAATTTTTTTTACTATTTATTTAAATAGGTAGAAAATTAATGCTTTTGAATGGTCCAAAATTTTCAAATTTAATGATTTTCTACCTATCTAAAAAAATAGTAAAACAATTTTAAAAAGTTAAAATTTAATCTTCAAGCATATTTTTATATGAAAATCACATTGAATGGTTATTTTCAACTATTTAGACCTTAAAAATAGAGATGAATTTATAACACGAGTCGATCCATAATACGTATATTAATTACCATAGCCTCGCTCTTATTTCATAGTAATACCCTAGCTATGAGGTAGGGGAAAAGGGCACGTATCGGACTTACATTTGAGTTCGATAAGCAACACCTCTGTCCAATCCTCTTTATGATTAAAGAGGGGTGTGCATTTGATCTATACGAATATTGAAACATATGTGCGTGTATATATAGGACTTAGCTACAGTGCTATGGGTAGCTAAGAGGTCTCTCGTGCTACGGTTCAATAATCGACTTTTCAAAATCCTAACGGTCGATTCAGACTGTTCATCTTATTCTCCATATTAATGTGTCTGGAGACCAAATTTTACATTTTTTGAAATTTTTTTTACTATTTTTTTAGATTTATTGAAAATCGCTGTTTTTCAGACAAATCTGAACTATAAAAAACAGCGAAACGTGCACATTACCTTGAAGTGGACTGGACGAAATTTGTGTTGTGTGTTTTTTAGTGGTGCATCCCGAACTATTAATTTAAAATCATTGAAAATTAAAGCTCATGATATCACTTATGAACGTTAAACATACACTAAATATCATTATATTTTTAATATGATATTGTACTAATATATAATCCATACAATCTTGTATCTTTGAGCAATATTTTTATGATTTTTAAGAGCAATATAAATATTTGTCAAGTGATTTTTTCTTTAGTAAAATTAAAAGTAGGAAAATATAGTTCTCTTTTTGTGTGGTTTTGAATTGTTTGAAGACCGACTTGTAGTCATCGATGACTTGATTTTGTTTAGAATTTTGAAAAAGCTTCTTTAATTAAAGACAATCAACTGATCTAAAGTATTAATTGTGACAAAATCAAAGCTATGGTTCAACTAATTTTCTTTAATTACATGAATCACACAAAAAGGACAAATTAGGTCTTGTCTGGATAAGCTTTGGTATAAAGACAAAGATTCATTGTCTTATTATAAAAGAAATGTACAGAAGAAAATGACTTTTGACAAAATCGTATTTGAGAGATATGAAGAAATTTGATTTGATAAATCTAAAATCTATCTCCACTTTTTTATATCGGATGATACAAAAAAAAAAAAAAAAAATGTCCGTATCTCAGTTGCATGATAAACCCTGAATCATATTATCTTTGAATAAACAGAGAGATTGGTCAATTTGGGTCATCATCTTTTCTTCATTTTGAATCTTAAACTACAAATAAATTCAAGTCTTCAAAAGACATCTTTTATTCATTTTTTAAGGATCAAAGATTCAAAGTATATATATTTTAATAATAATTGCAGATGGTGGAGGTTTCTTATTTCTCTAGAAGAAGAAGAAATAATCTATGGCTATTCATAATTGCATAATAAATCAATTCCATACGGTTTAAAATTTAATTAGAGAAAATTATATTAATGATGAATTAAATTATTACATTTACAAGTATTACTTTTATTTGATTCAACACCGACACAAGATTCCATTTATCTTTTAGCATGAGATGATGGTCACAACTCTCTATTTCCCAGTCTCTACAAAGGTTTAGATTTTAAAATATAAAAAACTACCAACATAATTTTTTTATACCACAATATCAATAAATCAAACAAAAAGGAACTCGTTTCTTTTACCAGTTATCAATAAACTTAAAAGATAATATTTCGTAAATTAAGAAGGATCCTTCTTTTCTGGGAGGAATAACAATGTAAATAAAGTCACTGTATTAATTAGACTTAGCAACACAATACCCAAATAATAGAATAATTAAAGATGATTGAATCAACCATTCAAGTCAGTTTCCAAAAAAAAATTGTCTGACTTAATTAAAATGTTTGTTTGAAAATATGATTCACTGGAACAAAACAAAAAATCATAATGAATAACAACATGATATATATACACAAATAATAAAATTAGATGAGTGAATCTATGATAATATGCATATTGCGGATTGACTCGTATTATGAATATATTTGTGGAAGTCAAAAAAATTGATTTGAACCGAATATAATTTTCATATATATAAAAATATACTTGCAGACCAAATTTGACATTTTTCAGATATTTTGCTATTTTTTTTTTGAATGGGTAGAAAATCACTTGATTTGAAAATTCCGGACCTTTCAAAAATAATGGTTTTTTTACCTATCTAAAAATAATAAAAATAAATTATATAATGTAAAATTTGATTTGTAGGTACATTTTTATATGAAAATCATGTTTAAAGGTTTGAATCCACTGTTTAAATTTAAAGAAGAAAAAGATATGAATTCATAACACGGATTCATCCATAATATACATATTGCCATTGCCTCAATAAAAAAAATGAATGCCAGACCAAAGCTCTTATTTAAAAAATAATTTATAATATACTAGGCAATAAAACCATCCAGAAGTAAATGTAATGTACCAAACTAACCAAATATCGAACTGTAATATTGGATAAGAAACTAACCAAACATCGAACTGTAATATCGGATAAGTATTAATAACAGTAGCAGTATAATTTGTACTGTCCATCCAGAGAAAAATTAAACGCATATCCATAAAGAAAAGAAAGGTGAAAAAAAATTATAGGAAAAAGAGCAAGCTTCCAAGAGTCTGATGGCCCCACAAAATGTACCACTTTGTTCTTCTTTCAAAAAGCTATTTTTAATTTCGTAACGTCAGATCTACCTAAATTAAAAGCCACCCCCAGCAAATTTGATAAAAGAAAATGCTAAATCCATGTATACCCTTCTAAATATTGAAAAATATATTTTCTCTGTCAAAACTCAAATAACCTCCCACATGTATTCATCTCTTAAAACTATAATTAAATATTACAATCTCTTAACTACTTTGTTAAAGTGAAATTATAATTTATTGACAAAATTCAAAATTTATCATAAACTAAAGGGAGAATTCACATATACAACTCAAAAACTGTAAAATTATGTATTTATTATCCAAATTTCTATAATTACATATTTAGCATCTAAAAGTCTAATGTTGAAAGCTTTTGAACTTTTGAAGGACGAAATGATATTTTTATTTTTAAAAGGAAATTTTATAATTTGAAGATTTGAAGGGGCTTATATCAAATTCCCCCGTTTTATTGTCAGGGATGATACTGGAAAAATACACTCCTTTCCCGAAATAATAAAAGAATGCGAAAGACAAAAAAAGAAGTGGAATACATTTACATATGCATGCATCTTTGTTTGTTTTTTTTAAAAGGGGGAAAAACAAAAGAATTGCCAAAGTGAAATATGTGAACGACTCACAGATGGATGTTGATGGGTAGACATTTTGACAGAGCAGTTTTGATTTATGCAGAGTACAAGTCATGTATAGTCTTGTTCTAATTTTACTTTATCTGCGCTTTATAGGTTAAAAACTGTTGTATCAAATTCTGATAATCTTGAATACCATCATTGGTTAGATACAGTGTCTATTAATTCTGTTCTAAATTACTTGTCTGTTTCTCTATAAATGAACATATTTCTTGTGTACTACTACTACGATTTTCTGCAATATAAAAGTTTTATTAACTCAATTTGAATTTTTCTACGTGGCGTTTTGGCTTGTTCAACAAATTATTATATATTTTCATTATAAATATAATATAAAATAGGGGCTGAGGAGCCTTATCTTATTCTCTTTATATATATATAGAGAGAGAAAGAGAGACAAATAGGCTAATATACAATCGATTGTTCATAGCCTTTCATGCAATCAAGTCGTTTTCCGATTTTTAAAGTTCAAATGATCGATTCAAATTATTAGATGTGATTTTCATATTAAAATGTGTTAAGAGACCAAATTTTATGATTTTTGAAATTTTTTTACTATTTATTAAGCCACTTTGAAAATCGCTGATCCAATGATAGCTTAACTAAACAGTAAAATCATAAGCTACTGTTGGATCAGCGATTTTTAAAGTGGCTTAATAAATAGTAAAAAAAAAATTCAAAAATTGTAAAATTTGGTCTCCTAGTACATTTTAATATGGATATCACACTTAACAGTTTGGATCGATCATTTGGACTTTAAAAATAGGAAAACGACTTGGTTACATGGGAGGCTAGGAATAATCGATTGTATATTAGCCTATATTGAGTAAAGCTAGGGTGTGATGTGCTCACCTAGAGAGTTTGGTGAGCATAACCCCAAAAGTTCATCGGATCGACTTCAAATATCAAATCTAAACTGTTGAAATCCATGTACTTCATGAGTGATGCATGTACATGTAAAATTTTGAAAGTTTCGAGTTTATTTGCTACACGGTCAAATGGTTAAAGAAATGAATATTTTATAAGTTAATTTATAAGTTGTTTTATATATTCAATTTTTATTATTTCTTTGACCACTTAACCGTGTAGCAAATAAACTCGAAACTTTTAAAATTTTGCATGTATATGCATCACTCATGAAGTACATGGATTTCAACGGTTTGAATTCGACGTTTGACGTCGATCCGATATACACTTTTGGACTTGTGCTCACCAAACTCTCTTGGTGAGTACATCACACCCTAGCTTTGCTCGCATATATATATATATATATATATATATATAAGAGAAATGCTTTGGAGCACTAATAAAAAGGAAATCGCCAAATTATGAATTCCTGACGAAACATCTTCTGGTCCACTTTGAAAATTTTGCAAAATATACATGTATAATTCCGCTTGCTTTTCAAATTACAATTTGATATAGTTATGATATATGCGGTGTTTTATGTGCAGTCATTAACAATTTTCTCAACTGTAGCCACTTTTCTAGATCTGTTGGTCTCTTTGGCAGTCTCGCTCTCAAAAACTTATCTGAGACATTATATATTCCCCTTTACTAAATAATTGAAGCATGCATGAAAAAATGCAATGCATCTGCATCTGACCAACCTAATCTAGTAAACCGGCCATGAAGTATCAGGCACATATGCAAGTTGATGGACCATCATATATACATCGAATTCAGATCCAATTAGATAGCTAGAATGAGGTCCAGATCGTCTAATTAAATCTGACATAAATCTCAAAGACTACATGTGTACAGGGGCGCAGATCTATAATTTCAGTTAGGATATGCCACTAATCGAATTCAAATAATTAATTGAATTCAAACTTATTAACTTACTAAGCATACAATTATAACTCAGTCTCTATAAATATGCTTATTATAAAATCTATTATAAATTTATTATCATATAATCAATTGACACAATATTAAAATATAAGTATTGAATAATAAAAGATCTAAAAAGTTTGATCATCAGATTTTCATAAAATTATAATGATAGATTTCACCGTTAGACATTTTTTGTTCTCTTGATCTCCTTCATTCTATTTACGAAATAGAGAATTGCAGATCCCAAAATAAATGCATAATTGACCAAAGTTTGAAAGGAATCGATTTAAAAATCAGACTAACATGGATCAGAGGCAGGCACCACATCAGACTAGAAATAGGCACATTGAATACAATTAGTATTGGGTCAAGGAAAAAAAAAATTCAAATCTAATGCCTACCCCTAAGTCATTATGGATTCATCCATTGGTGCATCTAGCATCTCCAATGACTTGCAAATACAATTGCAAAGCCCTTGTTGGCAGTTTCATTTTTATTTTCAAAAATATTGAACTCTTTCAAAATTTGAAAGCTTTCATAATTTTGAAAGAATTCATAAAAGCACCTTCATATGAGAAAATTCGCAGTTACTATTCTTTAAAAAGTAAAATTTTATAAATAACTACTCTTTCGTGAATGCATTTATTTTACAATTAGTGACTACTTTTAATTTGACAATTGTCTTGCAATTGCTAATCAATTGCATTGATGGAGACAAGCCAAAAAAAAAAAAAAAAAAAAAAAAATTGACTGGGATTAACTCAGGTATTTGGTATGTCAAGAAATACTCTCATATATCGACTTTCTCTTATTTTTTTTCTTTGCTAGAATGCATGACAACTCTTTTTTAGTGAAAGTTAGCGGCTTTAAATACCAACTAATATTTTCATTGATAAAAAACATATTTATAATAGATAAAATGACTGTAATTCCTAAATTTACTTTTTTATTCTCATAAAATATTCATAACTAATCTAGTATTCTAACCACCATCTCGCTCTGATGGCAACCGGATACTCACTGTCGCACACCAATTGAGATGTTGATTACCGTATTTAATTGTCGTCTCGCTCCACGACCAAACCTACTTTTTCAACCGCCGTCATGCATGCTTCGATGACGGTCGGATCTACCTACCATCACGCTCCAATCTAGATGGGAATTCTATACTCTAAACTTTGACGATACCTCACTCTCGGCTCTGGTTTCTCCCTTCTCTTTCATTTTCCTCTCCACTCGAGAGTATAGAACTGAGAGAAGAAAGATATTGTGTTGGAGATGAGAACTACAAGGTATGAAAAGGGATTATTTAGGTGGAGGGAGCGGAGGGGGGTTGGTGACGGTCGTCAAAACTCTAGATTTAGGATCGCTTTTTTATTCGTCAAATTTCGCTGTTTTCTTTGTTACGGTATTATAAAAAAGAAGAAGAAGAAGAAGCAGCCAGCAAGGCAGGAACATTTATCATTTGGTCTTTGATAACCTACTGTAAATATGATCATACGATCAATTAAAACAATTACTAGCTAGCTAGCTAGGTTGGAAGGTGGTTATGAAAATATATAAAAGGAACCGCACCCTGCATCAGATTAACCCACATGATGAATTAATGATCATGCATGATATATACTCCCCCACAAGCACTATATATACGCCTGCCATCCACATCTATTTTCCTGTATGTATGTATGTATGTATATGCTCACATCACTTAGTTTGAAAGAGACATTAATTATTACAACCCAATATCTACATGGAACTATATACATATATATATATATATATATATATATATATATAGTCTCTTTGGTAGACAATAATTGAGGTGCATTTTAACTCACCTAACCAAGTTCAATCAAATATGGGCATGACCCTTATTTTTATTTAAAATTTTAATTAAAAAGAAACCTCACCTAACCAAGCGTGTTCTTAATTTATTATTGTTGTAAATTTGATTATGTAATTGAATTTGGTTCATTAATTTAGATTATAGGCTAAATTAAGCATCTCATCTCATTTGTAAATTAAAAATATTGCTAATTTAATATTTATAAATTAGCAATTAACAATTTTGTTAAAAGTAGCACAACATAAGATCTTGCAACTAGAATTAATGTAATTTACAATTGCAAAAATGTAATTAGGCTTGAAGTTGCAAAATTACGGAAACAATTGAAATTAAAAATCAATTGCTGGGATAGAGACAACATGAAAAATATTGAGAGAACATGAAATCGTCTTTAAATAAACTATAATTATTTTATGAGTTTCTTTGCTTTTACAATAACTAGTAACAAATGAGGGTCTAGCCCCTGTTAGTGATTTTATTGATTGTGTATTATATTTGTGTTTGCAATAATTTTCATTGTTGGTATGAAAGAGAAGAGACATGCAGGAGAATAGTTCATTGGATTTGCGGCGTGGTCCATACTATTCATTCAATAGGTGCGTGGAATTAATTTACTACATAATATGATTGCAAAGGATACTTTTTATCGGTAGAAATTAAGAAAAAGAAAGAGAGAAAAACACAAAGAAAGAGTACATCAAGAAGTTTGGATCGATAGGAATTCTATCGATTCAAATTTAGTTTTTTCTTTATTTTTAATCTGATGCATGATAGAGGGAATTCTTATATTAGATCTCTAGTAAAATGTAAAAAGTGTTTTTTTATTTAAATAGATGAAACATTTCTATTATATATAGATAATAAAATACTCTATATTTTTATAAAAACTTTTAATATTTTACTACAAATATTTTAAAGGAAACAAATACACATTGGTTTAGATTGACATAATTTATACCAATTCAATTTTTTTTTTTTTTAAGATCGATAGAAATTCTACTGATCTTTCTACCAATTAAAAAGATAATGTACTATTTCTGTTTCGCTCTCTTTTTTTTTCTTAATTTCTACAGATAAAAAATTTCCGATTGCAAATTCTATGAGTCAGCATCTGTGTGCTATCAAAAGAATGACACTGTTGTCATAGTTGTATTTTTCAATGAAAAGAATCGGATATTATCTGTATCCGAATCCGTATTTGCATTTTTGCAAATTTTGATATTCAGATATGGAAACGGTTTCGTGTTTTAAAAAGTGGATATACATACGATTGAATACAGATAATTATTTGAATTTATTATTTTTTAATATCCATTTGTGCAAATACAAATATAGATAATTATATGTATCTGTATTTTTCATCTATTTTTTTCATATTATGTTTAGAGACAATTTTTTTTTTGGTTTCTTTTAATTAAAAATGTAGTTATGTTGGTGGTTATTTTTTATTAACTAGATATATATTATGTAATTACATAACAATAATATGAGAAAAAAAAATTACTATAATGATCTAATATCTAAATTATATCTATATTTTATGTTATTTTCATTTTCTAATGAAAAAATAATTTATTGAATAATATGTTAATTATATTACAATATCTAAATTAGTATTCGAATTATTTTTGTATTTGTTTAATATCCGTTTAATATGGCATAATACGTTTAATATTTGATCTGCATATATATTCAACAAATAAAAACAGATATAGCTATGGTTTTACTACTATTTTAAAAAAAAAAGTGACAGAGAAATATTAAATATCAGAACTAGGCAAAACTGTTAGCGTTTTAGATCTGACGAAAAACTAACAACAACATTTTTGCCACACTAGAATTTATGAAATAAAATTTCTTCAAAAACTATACTATAAGTTTATTCATTTTGTTTTCAATTACAACAGAAAAAAAAAAAAAAACGGTCTTATCCAAAAAATTATTTGTAATCGGCAAAAAAAAGAAAAGAAAAGAATGGAGGTCACTGTTAACCAACCAACAAAAATTTGAATGGGAAGAGCACCTACACCTGCACCTGGCTTGGGTGCTTAAATGTGTGTGATGTTATTCAAGGGACTTGTCTACTTTTCTCTTCAAGTCCCTTCACTTGTTTCCACTGTTGCTTGATTTGGAGACATCCCATAAAAGTTTTAACCTTTTCCTGATAATCCAGCCATTTACTGTACACATTGACAATTTTTACTTTTTTTTTTTTTTTTTATGTTTATGGAATAGCGTTCCAGCCTCCAGCACCCAAACTTTTGAGGTCACGTTTTTATTTTATTGTTCACTAAAGAATATGTATATTAATTTCACGATCGATGTACTAAATATTATTATTGTTATTATTATTTTCTCTTTCAAAGGCACAATTAATATTATCAATTAACCCAAAATTAATTGCAAAACAGTGATTGGTTACTTTATTGAATAGATTTAGTGTTGCTACATTTCCGCGATATGCATCGCAAAAGTACAAACAGGATATAGCATATTGATCTTCTTCTTCTTTTTTTCTTTCTGCATTTAATTTCATTTTGACATTTTGTCGTTTTTTTCGTGGATCACATCATCACAATAGGATAGGAGTATAGGACATATATACTTATATAGGAGGGTCATTAACGGGTCAAACTCATATCTGACCCTATACGACTCACAAATGTCCCCATAAGGCCATAACCATAGGTAAGGTACGTTGCGTACTCTTTGATCGATGTACTGTAATATATAGGAGAGATAGATCATAGATGAATTTTGATCTTCAGTGCATATATAGATTGGTAGAATGGGAGGCATGTGCGGCGGCTTGTGCTCAAGGCATTCAAACCCAAGACCCAAATCACTACTCTCTGTTTTTTTTTTTTTTTTTTTTTTTTTTTTTTTTTTTTTTTTTTTTTTAAATTGCTTGGTAGTGGTTACCAAGTTATCAAAATTAAAATGTTATTTTTGCATTCTTTAACGGGTTGGACTGACTCATCATGAGTCATGACCGGATCGGATGTGACTAGCTTCCTTATGTTTGCTCTACAATTAATTAGGCCTTAAATTAGCTGATCCCGTCTACGAAATCAATTTAAAGGGCAGGCCCGCCATCGCTGCATCTGCAAGGTTACTATATATGCACTTTTTATTTTTACACTACAATCAAACATATATTTGATGTTAATGCCATCTGTAAAGCTACAGAGCTACTTTAAGCTCTTTCAATAAAAAAGGGAATTAATGCATCTTTCGGATTAATTACATGAAGAATATTCTTTCTTTAACTGATACAAAGATCAATATAAAGAACATTAAGCTCGATCCCTTTAAAACATCAGATATATATATATATATATAGACAAGGCCAACTAGTTATCCCAAAATGAAAAGCAAAAAAAATTAGTAAGTCGTCGGCAAGAAAAAATCAACAACGTGATCCGTTGGTATTTTTTTTTCAACTTGCAACGAACCATGCATGATACCGAACTAAACAGAGCATTTAATTAATGATTTAATATAGCACTCCAAATTAATGCAATGAATCACTAATGATAGTATGGTTCTTAAAAAAATTGAAGGGATGATCTATATCACCCGCTGAGGGGCAAGTGTGGATCCATTCTGACGCTTGAAATACCTCAAGGTTCGTGCACTGTATCTATAATTTCCAATACCCCTGTGCTACAGCAGATCCCCCAATGAGCTCAGGTCTTTGTTTTGCCTTTCTCCCCACTTAATTAACTTCAAGTTACGTAAGCAAATTCTTTGTTGCTTTGCTCTGATAAAACAAAGCCTACCAGAGCCATGCAAGCTTGTGTTGTGATACAAAATTGGAGATGCATAAGATTTCTCGGATGTAATCCTCTAACACTATAAATCACCCCCACCAACCTCTCAAGCTATCCCGCTTGACCCTCAAATCCTCTCTTCATTTCTCTCTCACACTGTCTCTTATCCCTCTAGCTCTCTCTCTCTCCCTCCCTCCCTCTCTCTCTCTCTCTCTCTCTCTCTAAACAATGTATCCAGGAGGAGTTGCCAGTATACCATACTTGCCTATGACAAATCCTTCTTCTTTCAATCCCCATTACTACATGTCAAGAGATGCCACTTCCTCATTCCATTTTCAGATGCACCTCCACTCAATACCATACATGCCTGATCTTGTCGTCTTACCTGAAATTGAAGTTGCAACTAATCATGGCAAACGCAGCTCGGATGACATGCATGAATACCAATCTCGACAAGCAGAGGAAAGGAGAAAGAGAAGAATGATATCTAATAGAGAGTCGGCTAGGAGATCGCGCATGAGAAAACAAAAGCAATTGCATGAGATGTGGTCCCAGGTTGTCAGTCTCCGCGGAGCCAACAGGCAATTGCTTGATGAGTTGAATGGAGTATTATGTAACTGTGATCGAACCATGCGTGAAAATGAGAAACTTAGAGACGAGAAAGCCAAACTCGAGAAGCAATTGAAGGAGATGGAGTTGCAAAAAGAGATGGTTGAGGGAGGTGAAGCAAATCTAAAAGAGAATTGTGCGACTGAGAAATGAACTAATGACGAGGCATTAATTATAGAGCATTTTCATTATTCTCCTTTTCAAATTTTAATTTTGCTCTTTTTTTGGTTTTATTTTTCTTCATGCATGTCGGGACGGATATTGTTCAAATTAGATGAGTTCCGCTCTTCAAACCTTTTTCAATAATTTTTTGTTTTCTTGAAACAGAGGATTTCTCAAAAAGTAGAATGAGCTTATCTCCTTAGCTAAAAAAATCATACAACTATTCATTCTAAAAGTATCAAAATGGAGGTAGCATTCAACATAAATAAGCACATGATATATAGTGCTACAAAACATGAAAAGACAATGGATAAATTACTTCACATAATAAGAAAGTGATCCATTTACGTTTTGAGGAATTATACAAAAGCAATCAAATCTTATTTTAAAGTAAATTGTTCACATTTATCATGCTTATATATTGTTATTAACATCCAGCAATTTTTGGAATAATTTGTAGATCAACCTCACACAATAAAGAAAAAATGACCCAGTCAATGTGAACAATGACCAAACTGCAGCTGGAAAATATTTTCACCTTAGCATTTAAAATCCCTTGATAGCCACATTTTGGAAAGACGGAAAAAAGCTTGATTTGAGACCACTAACTTACTGGTAAATACCATTATGCTGTACATGTTCAGATAATCAGATAGAAGTATAATCCGATATATGGCTTCAGTTCAATTCCTTCAGGCTAACTAGGGGTGTGTAAATCTGTCAGTCAGGAATTAATGCAATTCACCTTTTATGATCCAATAACAACAACTACAGTACATTCTAAAAAATCAGGGTGTAGGTTTCAACTTTCAAATATGAAAGAAATGTAGGGTCTCATTTGCAAAATATGGTATGTAGAACAGTAGAAGTCGAAGTGGATAAGAATAAGATCTCTACTTTATATATTAAATTATCAAGTAAAGAGAATTTAGGTTTGATCAAGTACAAAGCCTCTAGAGAACCTTTTAGTGTTAAGCTTTTTTTAATGTTCTGTATGGAGCCTCCAATTGATCTATAAGTGTTCAATCAGTGACGTCTTATATTTGGAATAAAAAAAAGCAAAAGCACCTTCAACATTGACAGCCACGAACTGTCTCAGGAGACAGGAGCTAATGCATGAGCTCTTCTCTGTTATTTATCTAGCATGGAATTTTATGAATCATACAGTTGAGATTAAAATGGATTATGACCAAAATACAAAGCACTAAACCTGGTGGGGAGGGGGGTAAATAATTTTAAATTTTGGATTATGACCAAAATAACAGAGGTATGGAGATGATTTTTTATTGGTAAAAGCAGAAATGAGGTGGAGACAGTGAAATAGTATCAGTATGCACTATAATTTTATATAACAGGTACCAAACTATATATTTCATTCCGTTAGAAATATTCAATTATATAGCTAGGTCATTGTGCCCGAATAGAAAATTAACAGTTTAGTTTTGAAGCAGTTCAGTATCTGGACGTGCATCTCTTTTGTACCACAAAAGAGGCACTCATAGAGACAATACAGAAACAAAGCAATGAATTAAGATAATCAGTCTATGCATGAAAATTTTTGTGAAAAAGAATACCTATTTATATTTTTTCTTGAGTAGCCATCTCTAACTCTAAGTAGTATAGGGCTATAGGCTGTCTGTCATGCTAATGCAGCCTCTTTTTTTTTTTGCTTTTCTTGTAATGCAGCTTTTTTTACCTAACCAGAATTGATAGAGAACCCTGATGAGATACACCTATTTTTCCTCCTCAACCTTTAGTGCTCAAAATCGCAAACACAAGATCATGAAGCTCCTCTTGAATGGTCAGTTATTCCTGGGCATTGTGTTTCAGGTCCCAAAGCAGTGCAGAGAGCTTATATATATTTATGTAGCTCTGTTTAATTTCTTTATAAGCTGAACCAATTAATTAATTAATATACCCTCTGGCCTCTGGCCTCTGGCCTCTGGCCTCTGCCAACGGGTGGTGACGTACGTGCACGCATCTCCAAGCTCTCTTTCTGGGCCTGGCCTGTCCATTGTCCAAGGTAACAATCAGGTGTTTCCCATACATGGAGATATGTGGATTGGAAGTCAGACATGTACATCTCGAGAGCAACAGCACAGGCAAGACTCTGCTTAATACTTTAATATATAGAATTATAGATGATACGAACCACCTTTTTGTGGGCTTAATTATGTCGCATTTAGCTCAAGCTGAACCAGGAGATGGTTGACTTCACGCATTATACTTCGCCTCATGACTCATCTCATTTATTTGCCATTTACTGGACCCGCCACAGGAGATACATACCATTTGCATATACATTATACTGTCAAAGTGCACCAATATAATGATACTGGAGTCCACTATCATCTCCGTCTCATTTGCTGACTGGATCAAAACAGGGTCGACATGACACGACACGCAACTTACGGGTGCGTATCTGCTGTTGTTCTCGCCTCTGGATCGCAGGGTCCTGCTATTCTTCTTTCAGTGTTGGTTGGAAATTAGGAGATCTTCAATCCGAGCTGTTCACTGAGAATCCATCTCAACTGTAAGATGAAAATCAAATGTCCTGAAACACTTTTCTGGTTGTAACTGTAAGACCATTCTTGACTATTTCTAATTTTTTTTTTTGCTGTTTTTCTCTCATTGAAACAGGCCTCGTTGCTTTTTGTTTAGCTTTGTTCCGGTACTAAAACAGGCCCATGAAAGTATACCCACATTGGATATATCTGTTTCTTATGTAATTTGCAGCAATTGTATGCGTGACAAATTCACAACAAAGGTTTTTTTGTTCATTCAGATTCGCAAAGACGAAGTCTCTATGTTGTGGACTATCGTACTTGCTTACTTCAAATTCCCAAATTAAATGAGCTGTTTATTTTTCACATTATCTTTATTTTAATATCGTTCCAGTTCTTTGCTCTTATTTTTTTATTTTTGGTAAATTTCTCCGATTCTCTCTGTAGTTACTGAAATGAAATTTTCATTTGTCCAATCAAGTAACTCTATAATTTTTTCATTCAAAATATTAAAGAAATATACTCATTTCGTTCAAAATACTAACGGAATATGCTCATTCCGTCCAAATCACTTTATATTTTATTAGTTTTTTTGGATGAAAAGAGTTATAGAGTTACTTAATTGGGACAAATGAAAATTTTAATGGCTACGGAGTGACAAATCAAGCTTGAGTGACAAATTCGTGACGAAGGACAAAGTTTAGTTCTCTCGAAAATTTACCTGGTGAAATTTACCTTAAAGTATAGTTCTCTCGAACAGCAGCACCAGACCAAAGTACTAGAAGAACCGAAGAAAGAGTTGTGGTGTGGCTTGTCGGAGGATGAAAAGGGAAGGGAAGGGTTTCATTAAAGAAAAATAGTGATATAGAGGGCCTAGTTTTAAATCATAACTGTAAAAGTTTCCCCCCTGACTACCCCTGCATAACCTATATTACTGTAATGTAAGCTAGATCAATGTTTGCTCTTATTAGTACAACTTGGGGGAAAATTAGTGCTCACTTTCTTATAATGTGGAGAGCTTTTGCCTATAAAAGATGTATGAACTTAACATACATTATATTATGAAAAAGTATCTTTTTGTAAGATATTAAACTTAGAATAATACTATCATTTTTCTCACTTTTATTCTCCTATTTATCCCCACACAATCTCTATCAATATTAACTTCCTTAACTATCATTTATTCCCTATTTATCTCGCTAATAACTTTCATTTATCCCCGCATTGAATTATATTGTTCCATAATAACAATCCTTGCAGTAAATTATAGTGTCCCCTAATAATTTCCTTAACTATCGATAGTCCCGCTAATAAATGTTGTTGATTAAACATGACTTGTTGGCAAATTCAAGAATAAAGTATTCATTTTTGTCTTGTCAAGTATTTATCCATGTAACATAAAATATTCATTTAATATATTTAAGTCATAGATGTATTATTGAAAGTTGGAATTAAAATATTTAGAAATAAATGCTTATTGATGTTCAACAAAGTATTTATCATTATGTCTAACAAGCATATATCAATATATATGATAAGTATTTATCATTATTTTTGACATGAAGATACATTGATTTGATTAAACATTACTTGTTGGCAAGTTTAAGAATAAATTATTCATTTTTGTATTGTCAAGTATTTATCCATGTCACATAAAATATTCATCTAATCTATTCAAGTCATCGATGTTTTACTAAAAGTTATAATTAAAATATTTAAAAATAAATATTTATCTGTTTATTGATGTTTAAGAAAGTATTTATCATTGTTTCTAACAAGTACTTATTATTATGTAAAAGTATTTATCGTTGTCTATGACATGATCATACATTGATTTGATTAAACATTACTTATGGACAAGTTCAAGAGCAAAGTATTCATTTTTGTATCGTCAAGTATTTATCCATGTAAGATTTTTTTTTAAAAAAAAGATTTATCCATGTCACATAAAATATTCATCTAATTTATTTAAGTCATACATGTTTTACTGAAAGTTGCAATTAAAATATTTAGAAATAAATGTTTATCTGTTTATTGATGTTCAAGAAAATATTTTTCATTGTTTCTGACAAATATTTATCATTATGTCTGAGAAGTATTTATCATTGTCTGGGAAGTTCAGCCCATGATGTTTTGGACCACGATATTTATTTAATGGTCCCTAGTTATGCGGGGATGATACAAATAAAAGATGAAATTTTGTGTGGGGATAATCGATGGATCGATTTATTATTTCATAAATAGAGATCATTACATAGAGATTAATACTTGCAAATTCAACATAAATACTTTGATGCTTTAAGTTAAACACTAGTATTTTATTAAGAGAAATGTTCCTGTACCCCGAGCCACCAAACCTGAGCCCGTCCCCGAATTGGTTTAACTGAGTTTAACCGTCCGTTAATAACGGTAATTTATTAATTTTTCATTAATTAACGAATTGCTGTTTTGACGCATTGCAGTTTTACATTGATTGCTTTAAACGTTAGCTTTGCATGCTTTTGTCTTGCGCTTTAATTTCGTGGACAATCTGTTAGAAACAGTTGTAATCACCAATCCCCGAATTAGTCCCCCAGATTATTAACAGTCCTCTAATCATTAATTAACTACTTACTTGAACGTACTTTAAAGTACAATTTAAACCCAGTTAGCTCGGGGACGCGATGGGGGATTAGTTCTAACTTTAATTATGCAAATTAACAGCTTTTTATATTTAATAACTAAAAATACAGTCTCCATTTTGAACAAGTAATTCATTAAATGAAGATTTTTCAATGTTTGTAAACACATGTTTATATGCTTTAAAATATATTTGAAGAATAAGCTTTAAAATGTGTTTGTAAACACAGGTTTATATATTTGTAACACATATTTTTTAATTTTTGTAAACACTGGTTTATATGCTTTAAAATGTGTTTGTAAACACAGGTTTATATATTTGTAACACAGATTTTTTAATTTTTGTAAACACTGGTTTATATGCTTTAAAATGTGTTTGTAAACACAGGTTTATATATTTGTAACACATATTTTTTTAATTTTTGTAAACACTAGTTTATATGCTTTAAAATGTGTTTGTAAACACAGGTTTATATATTTGTAACACATATTTTTTAATTTTTGTAAACACTGGTTTATATGCTTTAAAATGTGTTTGTAAACACAGGTTTATATGTTTTACACACAGGTTTATATGCTTTAAAATGTTGTTTTCTTGCCAGTATATATTGGTTTACTTGCACAGGTATATATTGTTTTGTAAACAATTGTTGTTTCAAAATAGTAGATTCATTATTATTTAATAGAGTTTTACATGCTTAGAAATTGGTATTGTTGGAACAAGTTCTAATTTTATGATTATTTCGAAGTAGTAATTTCATTATTATTTAACAGAGGTTTGCATGCTTAGAAATTGTAATTGTTGGAGTTTTGACTAATATAAAATAATTGATGAGGCTGCTAACAACTGTTGTTTTGAACCAGTAGTTTCATTGTTATTTAATAGAGCTTTGCTTGCTTAGAACTAGTAGTTTTGACTAACATAAAATTCAAAGCTGTAAACATTTTGGTGGGGGACGCGCTCAAGTATTGGTACAAATTTAGAGCTTTAAATTTATGCTCGGGGACGCGCTGGGGTATTGGTTCAAATTTAGAAATGTAAATTTGTGCTCGGGGACGCGTTGGGGGATTCTTTTTTTTTTTAAATTAAAATTTAACTCATTTACAATGAAAGTTAAACACTAGAACGTAGTGGATTAAACGCTTTCTTTTATATGTTTAAATTATACGATTGTTTCGTTGCATTTGGCGCTGCTTTTGTTAACTTTTTGAACAAAGTATTTTTCGCTTCATGCAGCGAAATGTTGTACAATAAAGAAAGATTATACTGTTATTGCGTCGTATGAAGTAAAACATGCTTGTTTTGTCATTGATATTCTAGAAGGCTGGGGGACGCATGCGGGTATTTTGTTTGAGGTACAATTATCAGCTTTCTTTTATTAATGATTGAGTGGTCCCCCATAGTTGTTTTGAAAATTTTTGCGGAGTTAATTGTGGGAATAAATGTGCGAGAATTGTTATCAGGATCCTTAAAATTATGGAGGTGTCAGACGGCTATATAAGACTGATTTCCTAGAATAGAGGGGAGAAAAACTTGTAAACACGCATGTAACTGCTATCAACGAAGCCGATTAGTTTTTTAACCTTTTTAAAAAAAAAAAATAGCTTTACAGCCAAATTGCTGTTCACAAGGAATCGCAGAATCTGATCTGTGTTGATTAAGTACAAGTCCAGCACCCTGCACGTTCCAATGAAACTGAAACAAACCTATGAATTTTGATATACTATCAGGAACTGTATTGTTTGCCTCGCCGTAATGCGTGCATCACATATCTGATAAACAAGACTACAACGGATTCAATTGGAATTTATGTCAAAACCCTCCATATATTGTGAGGATGAGAATGCTATCAGACATTCTTGCAAAATCAAACTAACAGTTAAAAATGCATTTCAATTAGGGTTGATTTTTTGTTCCCGATATGTTTCATTGCATCGATTTGAATAACCACCAAAGAACATGCTAAACTAACAGCTGCCAAATACCTAACCAACCGTAACTTGCACTGTATTTCTTTTATGGGCATTGCCAATCCCCAGCAAGTATTTTCTTAATTTCATGCATTATTAACTTATGAAAATCACCAAAAATCTAGAGGGCCCTAAGAAAATCCTTTATTTAATAAAATATATATAGAGCACATTAAGAAAATGTCAATTTTATAATTGGTCGGTTTTTTAATGCAAACGATTCATTTCTCTACTTCTAACACATACACAAGCGTATATCTAAATGGCATTGTGTATACGTCAGAATTAGTAATGAATTTGCGTTGGAAAACCGACTAATTAATGTGCGTAGACTTCACAAGTGTCACGCAGACTAGGTATGCGCAGACTGAATTTTTTTTTCAGTGTAACATTTTAGTTTTCAAGTTTCGATACATATAAGTGTATAAAGAAAGCATCAGCTTCAAATTTATTTTTATAATAAAATATTGATGCGTCTCTATTCATATTAATAAGGATATAAAACATTAGCATGTCATCCATTGTTGAATATCTCTGTGTTCCTCGTGTAATTTGCAGCAATTGTATGCATGACAAATTCACAAAACAAAGGTTTTGTGATCTTTCAAATTCGAAAAAGAGGAAATCTTTATGAAATGTGCAAGTTTATTTTTCACATTGTTTTATTTTAATATCATTTCAAATTTTCAATTCTTCTTATTAGTAAAACTTGGGAAAGCCAGTGCTCACTTTGTTATAATTTGGCGAGCTTTTGCCTAGAAAAGATGCAAACTTAATATACTTTTTTCTGGCAAAAATCTAATTGTAAAATATTAGTCACGACTCACGAGACACATAAGACTGGTTTTCTACGCATAAATGATGAGAAAACCTTTAAATACGCATATAATTGCTTTTAACTTTTAAAGTTTCAAAAGAGCTAGTTACTTTGTTAAACTTTCTTTAAATAGCCCAACAACCAGATTGCATTTCATAAGGAACCACAGATCTGATCGAGTACAATTCCAGCACACCTGCATGTTGCAATGAAACTCAAACCAGCCTATGAAAGTATCATTTGCCTTGCTGTGAAGCATGTGCCACACAAGATAAACGAGATAGACCAGATAGGGGTAGGTCCGATGAGCGCTAGACCTACTTTTAGATTCAATTAGCTCTAATGCCGTACGATTAGCATTAAAATCTGTGCGCACAAAAATTGATACAGATACGCAATAAATTTAATAGAGCACACAAATCTTGATGCAATCAGATGATCACTACTCACTACACCCATCTAACCAAAGTAGGTATCGGACCTACTCTCAACACCTGATAAACAGGACTGCAATGGGTTCTGTGGGACAAATTTGTGCAAAATGAAACTGATAGTTGAACAATGCTCTTCGATTAGGTCTGGTAATTCACTCAGTTCATCTTTGAGAAAGAAACAGGAAAACCATACTCCGCTTGAACGAAATATTAAATTTGCATGTTTTCTTGCATCAATTTGAATAACTGCCGCAAGAACACGCTAAACTAGCAGCCGTCAAATAATAACCAACTATAACTTGCAGTCTTGCATCGTCTTTCTTTTACTGGGATTGCCAATTCCCAGTAAGTAATTTCTTTCATATCTAATTACAAATTACTGCATTATTAACTATGGAAATCACCGAAAATTTAGAGGGCGCTAAGATAATCCTTTATGAGTGCCAATATCTGCTCTACATCTGTTGCTTCTCCCAATCCTTCAAAAGTGATGCTGTCCATTCTTGCTTGAACACCAGAAATTGCTGCCACGTCATTCAACACTTGTTTGGCTGCTCTGTCAATGCCAATTAACGAACTGCCAATACCGGTCAGGAGGCCTTGTAGAGAAGGGCTTGGTTTTGACATCTCCACTAACCTAACCTGGAAAAGTAAAATAAAATCAGCAAGTTGCAGCATATTTTTGTTATTAAGCCCAAGTTAAGATTTTTTATGTCATAATTTAGCTGCTATAAGCTTCGCTTGGGAATTGAGTGTTGATAAATAAATAATTGATCTCATATACCTTATTTTGCAAACAATCCAACTGAACAACAACTAACCCTGAATAAGCTTAACTTATAAAATAAAACCTAATGTAATTCATCTTTTCGTCAATTACCTAGAAATTCTTTCAATTATACTATCAACATAACAGCTTAACAAAAAAGAACAAGAAAAAGAGAACAAATATTACACAAAATAAAAGAAAAAGCCTTTCTGAAACCAATATGCAGTAGTTCACATCCATTTATTGTGGTATGTTTGGTTATGTTATCTAAATCTCAAAAGTCTAATAGAACCTTTCTATCCTGCGGAATATTAGCCTTGAGCTTGGCAATGGCAACAGCACGAGAGAATCCACCAATTGAATCAACCAATCCTCTTGAGGCTGCATCCCTGCCACTCCATACCCGCCCTTGGGCCACATTCTCCATTTCGTCTACCTAGTTATCAGTTAGAACTCTATTAAATCCTTGCAACCAAAAAATAGAGTTCTAAAAAGGGTTGTATCTGGAGCTAACCAACCGAGAGAAAGGCAACTTCATTTTTAGGCTCTTAATAGTCAGTACTTGCACTCACTTTTTGGAGAGTGTAAAGCACTGGGCAATCACATATAAATTAATTAAGGGAGAAATATATTGTTATTATTAGCCTCTGACAAGATTAAATCCAGGACTCTAGTTCCATGTTAACAAACCAAGTTTCTAATAATTTCAGGTCAGAGCAAACAGTTTTGTTATGTTATACTCTCAATGTTTACATCCATTGACTGTGAAAGCTTCTTTATCACAATATAGTTTGTATATCTTATGTGTCATGGTTTTGTTATCCAATACTCACATCCATTGACCGTGAAAAGGCTGCTTTATCACGAAATTGTCTGTATGTGTGCTGCGTAGATTTTGCAAATAGCTCTGCTTCATCTGGTCTGTCAACAAAAGTTTTTCACTCATAAGCAAACTAAAATCATAACAAACAAACAGAAAAGAAAATGAAGCAATCAAGGAAACAAAATGCAAAAGAAAACGAAGAGAAAATAAATAATATATAGCTTTGGTACTAGCGAGATTAATAGGAACCCAATACACCCAAATATCAAAGTTTTTTAAGACTAGAGCCAAGGAGGGCATACAGGTTAATTAATCCTAAAACACAACTATGGCACATTTACTGCAAGATATTACATCATAAAAGAAAAGAAATATTTCTTTCAATTTTACCTGAGGGGGCGTTGATCAGCAGCTCTGAACTCTGAAAATTTACCCCTTGAGAGAACTTCTTTGTTAAAACCAATTCTCTCATATAGCTTCTGTAATGAAAATCTTCCTGGAAGTAAAAGCATCATGATCAATAGAAAGCTCAAATGGAAAATTCAACCTCTATAATGATCAATAAGGAAAAGTTCCTTGCACGCCCCTAAATAAAAGAATAGCAATGTCTCCTTGAACAAGAACTAGTTTATTTACTCCTTAAATACCCTCTCCACTTTAATTTAAATATTAAGACCATTCTTCCTTTTGGACCACCCAACCTCTTTAAGAAAAAGATTTAGGAATATATGGGAATATTTATAAAGTTCGGGATGAGATCTTTTCTCTTGATATCTTTTTTTTATTTTTTTATTTTTTTTATTTTTATTTTATAAATGGAGAAGCTCAGAATTCTCACATCCACATGGATTTTGAAACTGGGACCTCCTGGAGGCCATCCTAGTACATCACAACTTGATATCATGTCATATCTCATTTTATGAGGCTATTTAGCCTAGTGTTATAAATAGCAGTATGCGCTCGTCGGACGGATATGATACTACCAAGCGATTATTCAGGAATAATCGGGCATAATCAGGCATAATCGGCCGATTATTTGGGAAAATCCATGACGGTTAGATAACCGCCAACGACTAATTGGCCTAAATGGATGTTTTTTACAACACTGATTTAGAGTATCGGGTTTGCACATGGTGCACATAGGAAAACATCCATGAAAACTAAAGAAGAAGACATAAATTATAACCTGTAACTACTCCAATAGAGCCAGTTAGAGTAAGCTTCTCTGCCACAATCACTGGTGCAGCCATGGCCATGTAGTAACCGCCACTTGCTGCCAGATCAGACATGGATGCTATCACCGGCTTTGATTCAGCAAGAAGTCGAATCTCTCTCCACATTCTACAAATACAAAGCTAAGAAAATAATTAGGTAAGATGATAAGAAATCTCATAAAGAAGACCACAAGTTCAATGAATAATAAAAGCAAAATCCATGGAGAGAGGAAAACAAACGGTTCAAGCAATAACATACAAATCAGAAGCAAGAGCATCTCCACCTGGGCTATCAATTCGTAATATTACTGCCTTGTACTTGTCTGACTCTGGAAAAACAAGCTGCTTGAAATTAATACTTCCATCTTAAGTCAAACTTTCTATTAAGCAAGATTTTCTGCAATTAAGCCTCAGTAAGACCTTAGGTGTACAACAAAGAACCAATTGTGAAACAGACACAAAACAAGGCAAGAACATGAGGAAACATAAATAAATATTATACAAATGTGTGATCAAACCAATCTGTACCAGTATTATCAGTAGCTCAATTCGCAGAAATAATTCTGACAAAAAACATGGTACTTCCTTGCATTGAACTTACCTCTTACGGTGCGTAACTTCTCTATCAATTGTTCAGCTACTATACCAGAGCCAGGTGAGCTCAGGGGCCCACGTGTTCGACTGATAGATCCTGATGCTCTTATCACTGCAATTTGTTCCCCACCTCCTCCTAGTCCAAGTGTCCCTTTCTTTACTCTAGAGTACTTGCTATTGGAAAAGATACCCACGCATGCACGCACACACACAGACAAAGAAGGTCAGGTGTCATATTGTAAACTGGGTAGATTTTTCAAACTACATTAATTGTAAGCTATAAACCACAGCAATATTTTCATTACCTATAATCAACAGTACGCAGACTTTTCTTGTCCTTCTGTCCTATTCTTTCCTTCAGCATTGATGAGATCTGCATCAAATAAAACAGATATTCCCCTATTAAAATTACGTGCAAGGATAATCTGCATCCATCACATTCTTTACAGTCCCTTGATGCTGAACGATATTGTAACATAATCTAGTATCTCTTTACTTTAGATCATTGTTTAAACAAGTTGAGCATTAACTTTTGGTTGTGCTGCTACAGAGAATACATTCCCATTCTCATTTATGACTAACAACTTTTATGCCATCAAAGAGGGAGAGGGGGTTGGGGGGTTTAGAGAATTTGCACCTCATCATCATACAATATATTTGTAATCCAACCTTCTTCTTTAAGTCTCTCGACTTGATAAACTCCTGAGTTTAGAAACTCCACAACATCCTCTCTACTCTTTCCTAGTACAGGTAAATTTAACACACAGAATTCAACAACTGAAAAAAGAGTATGCAAAACAAATTATAACAAAACAACAAATGGCCATGATATAAATTGCAAAAAAGCACCCCTCCCTTTTAATGAGTTGCAATTTCGATTTCATAAAGAAAGGCGAGGTCCTTTTAATCTGGCATGTTAAGGGTCTTTTGCAAATTTGTCAGCAATCATGTACCTCGAGCAGAAGAAATAACATCCAGCCAATTTTCATATATATTGTCTAATAAAGCAGTTAGCATTTCTTTGACTTCTTCTGATATAGTCTTTCTCGCTAATTGGTCACCAGCACTTTTGTATTTTCCAATTCTTTGAATTTCAGGTTCCACGCCTATTTTCTCTAACAGACCTGTAAGGAAAGTGTGGTGGCTCAGACTAATCACATATTTTTAATTCAAAAGTTTGGCCAACCTGATTTTCTTCCAAGGAAGCTTCATACAGTACTAACAAAATAAACCTGGTGAAAATAGGTGGTGCTATATTCTTTTTAACAATTCATTCTATTTCTCTCAATTTTGACATTGAAAAGACAGGCAAAAAGATAATCCACATCTCAGATGAACCTAACATCCTGGGTTACCAAGTAGAACAATATATCATTCCAGCATATGATATACTCTACCAAGGGCAGATCCAGGATTTCCGCCAGGGTAGGGCAGGAATCAAATTCAAATAGCTTACCCATTAAAATATTCAAGTTCAACTAGCTTATCGGGTTTAAATCCATTAACAAATAGGGTACTAGATGAAAAAAAAAATAGTCTCTTACATAATAAAAAATAACAAAAATAATCAATCATTATATTGCCTAATTTTTTATATTGTGCATTAAGATGAATTTTTCTTTATCAGATAACTTGAGCTTCAATATATTTTTTATTTCTTAAAAGGTGAATTAAAAAAAAAATGAACAGAGATGTTGATGGGGTTAAAGATAACTGGTTAACAATTGACATCTGAGGTTTCCTTTTTTTAAATTATAACCCAGTATCAATTCTAATTGAACGTTTTTATTTTATTATTAAATCTAATTGAACGGTTTGGGCAATAGTTTTGGCAATCACTAACAGAGAGAGAACTTCGCCAACTAACAGATTTAACCAATGGTTTTGAGCTTCGCGAATTAACAGAGTCAGAGAGCGAAATAACAGAATCAGAGTGCGAACTGTTTTGGGCTTTAATTTTTTTTTTTCAAGTGTTGAAAGTTTTGGGATTTTCAGAAGGGAGCAAAACAAATTTCAGAAGAGGCAAAGTAGGTCCCGGCCTGTAGATTGTGAAACATTTGGCATGTATATTCTTGACAAAAAAGTAAAAGAACAATGTTACCTCTCAAAAAAGATTGCTGCACTGTCAAACCAAGTAGTGACACATAAGCACTTGGAGGGACATACAACTCACCACATGCACATGCCAGGTAATATTCCTTCTCTCCACAAATAGGCATGTAACCCACAACAAACTTCCCTTCAATAGAACAAAATAGAAGCTATTAATAACATGAGAGATGCAAAATGTAAATGTATATAAGATTTTGCTAAATCACAGTGCTGAAACTTCAGCACCACACGCCAGTAGAAGACCTGTGATGCAGTACAGTAGTCATTACTGAGCCTGGGTTTGGTAGTGCATGAGAGTAATGATTTACACCCAATTGAGCTTTTGATGCATACCTAAACCAGTTAACTTAAGAATCCAAAAAATCCATGTAATAAGATCAACTCTGATTGGGTTACAGGTTAACAAGATTACTGGTCAGTTGGGCTACAGATTGCTCGCACTCAGGTCTGTTTGTGTTTGAGTATAACATATTGCAGATCAGTTGGGTGAGGGTTGATTTGGGTTTGGTTAAGTCTGGATCAGGCCAATAATTCAATCTGTCAGATTTATAAGATCTAACAGTACACATCTGCTGTCCTCCCATATTCTAATACAGGCCGAACCAAATATATTACGATAACATGTAACAAAAGGAGTTGTATTATATCATCTTTATAGATGGTACCTGATTTCTTGAAATCAATTATGTGCCTCCGTATTTCATCAACTTTGGCCCAGCCACATGAGAGTGGATTTATATGGAGATATATACCAGATATACGAGGATCATATGCTGCCTTGTAAAAATTTTCACAAATTTGAGGTAGAGAGAGCCCCGATGCAAATCGGGATTTTAATTGATCAGATATCTGAAATTATTAGAGAGAGTTCATTATAACATAATATAAAATTGACAATTATTTACATCTTTATTAGTAAGGCAGGCAAAACCACAGGTGACATGTATTAAACAGAGTTTGAGTGACTTGGTAAATTGATAGAAAAATCACAGAACAACAAATGAATTATCTCACTGATCATGTGATTAGCTTCAATCAACTACATTTTTTTTCTTGGCACATTATGGTGCATATTACACAGTTGCTGCTAATTTAGGCTTAATTTATTATCGTCAAGTCAAAATCCCCTAGTTCCAACTAAATCAATAAAGTTTAAAATATAATAACCTGCCCACTGAGCTTCATTGAAAGAACGCTTCCCTTTCTGACACGCTGCCACGGAGGGGCGATAAGCATCCTCAGCTGGACCAAAGATTGGCGCCATAACCCGATCTCCTCCATCTCAAACTCCCCGCTGGGAAACTCCTCGGAAGCCTTGCTAGCATAGACCGATCGAAGCGCGCCATCGCCAGCCTCAACCTTCGCCTCTTCTATCTCCTTTGAGGAGGATTCGATGGCCCTCACCGTGAAAAGCAAGCGAAGGGGTCTGGTCGGAGGAGGAGGGGCGTGGAGAAAGCAGCGGGAAAGGTGGGATGGGTTCGAAATCGAGGAGAGGAGGAGGGAGGATGAGATGTTTGTGCGTGCGTGTTGGTGTAGCGAATGGAAGACGCGCGGAGATGGCTTGGAGAGAAGTATCTTCGCCATTAGCAGGGAAAGAACCAGAGAGGTTTCTCTCCAGCTGGTATACTTGGATGGAGTGGGGTATTTCCTATTTACTCACTTGGAGCAACGGAGAGTGCAGGAGTTACACGATGCGGTCAAAAATCTGTATAACTTGGTGTGCCGAACTGTACAGAATAGAGCAAGTACCAAGACACAGAATGCAGTGACTCGCACTGTTGTAAATCGTCAGAAAGAGGCGCAGAGAAACTAGCTGAGCAGAGGAGAGGAGGAGAGGATTGGGGTGGCAAGGTCGCGTTCTTGCCACGTTAGAAAAATTTCTTGGACAGTCGGGCTTCGTTCGTTCGGGGCTCGTCTGCGTGGATCACTTTTGAAGAGCCAGTTGGTTTGAATAGAAAAGAAAAAAGAAAAAGGTAGCAGTGATGTGATATCTGAGTCGGATCTTTCGGGTAAAGATTTTAACAGATTAATTTTTGCTTCGTGCAGCGCAGGGAGAAAGATTTTAACAGATTAATTTTTGGGTAAAGATTTTAAAGCTGCATGGAGTCAAAACTGGTCTGGTAAAATTTTTACTCCATCTTTCGCAAGCAACTCAAATTTTGAATTTACATTCGGATGGTCTGAAATTGGGATCAATTTGAATTGAGATGGAATGCAAGGTGTTCTTTTAATATTCGTAGCAAAATAGATTCGACCATCCGTATCTAAACTGAAAAATTGAGTTAATTTAGGTGATATAAATCCGAGTAAATATCGCGGACGTTCTCTTAAACTTTTTAGTTAAATTGATTTTTAAATTTTTATTTGTGCTAAACTGAACTTTTTATATGCGACAATTAGTATCCTAACTAATAATCAACGTAACAGTCATATTAATTTTCGATATGAAATGATCTTAATTCATCATTATTTAAATGTTTTAGGAACTCGTGATAATATGATCAAGAGACAACTAAATTTTATTCTCTCATTTACAAAAATCTTAACATAAGCAATAATTAAAAATATAGTCCAATGGGTCTTAAATGACAATTTGAATAAAAATCGAAGAAATATAACTTCTAAGATTTATTCTGAACTATTATTATCGACTCAAAAAATAAACCTTACTTTTTTAATCCAACTTGTTTGATGTAAATGAAATAATTATAATTAAATATATATTTTATATAAGATGAATTGACAAAAATATCGATGAAAGACAAATTTAAATTAGGTCAATTCCAAAATCTATTTTCTTTAAAAGAAATCTAAATTTGTATTTTTTATGTAAGAAGACGAGATTAGCCTTTTTTTATTTATATCCAAAAATTAAATTAAATTTAAAAAAGTAATCAAATTGTGTTTGAAATTTTAATAGTATCCAAACCGGTTATTGGATAACTGGACTTGGTGAAAATTACCGGTTAACGGGCAACCGGATCGTTGAAATTGTCCAGTTGATGGCTAACCGAAAAGTTTCAATTTGTTCGGTTGATGGCTAACCGAGTATCTATTCGGTTAACAGGCCAGCGGAAATTTGTTTGTTTTTTTTTTTTGGCGCGTGGAGGGGCCTGCACTGGTGTGTGGATGCATGGCTTGCCCTGTAGACTCGTGGGTTGCATCTATTAAGGCTAGTGAATGGTGAGGGGGTCTTCATTTATTTTGGTGTGGGCTTGGCTTCGGGTGTGAGACGAAGAGAAGAGGAGGAAAAGAAGTTCTATCAGGTTTTTTTTATTTTTATTTAGAAAAAATTAAAATAGTTAATGATGTTGTTGATTAGAATATTTTAAGAATATATTGATTAGATTATTTAGAATTATTTGAAATATTGTTTAGATTATTGAGAATTATTTGTAATTTTGTTCAAAATTGTTAGAATAATTATTAGAATAATTATTTGGAATATTATTTGAAAATAACAAAAATGCATGTGTAATATGCTAAAAATGCATGTCTAATAATTATTTGCAATATTATTTGAAATTTATTTTGAATATTTATTTTGAATAATTATTTGGAATATTATTTGGAAATAACAAAAATGCATGTCGAGAATAATTTAGAAAATTTTAAAATAGTGCTCGAATAATTTAGAAAGTTCCAAAATAGTTGAGAATAATTTAGAAAAGTTCCAAAATGGTATAGAATAAATTAGAAATTTTTAAAATATTGTAAAATAGTTTAGAAAATTACAAATTGGTTCCGAAACGGTTTAGAATGATTTAGGTAATCTAAATTGGTTTAGAAATAATTAGAAACATCCAAACCAGTTTAGATTAGTTTAAAAAATTCGAAAACAATGAAGTAAGTTTGAATAAATTTTGTAGTATGGCAGACAAAATGAATGATGAAATAGATATGGCACGGGGTACTTTTAGTGATCTGCTGTGGATACCGCACAGCAGTCACAGAGTATGTCAAGCTTCTGAGGAGGTAAGCAATTAGCTATTTCTATTTTTACTTGTTCAGAAATATATTCTTGTTTTAATTTGTAATTTTTATTTTCGGTAATGCGGAAAAAAGAGGTTATAAACGTGAAGCACTACCATTGCCAGACCACGTACCACGTTGCATACGCGTCATTCTTGATTCGATTGGGTTTATACCAGATCGCAGTCATGCCTCACAAAAAAATTGATGCGGCGCTGATACACGGACTTGTGGAGCGGTGGCGTCCTGAGACACACACCTTTCCACTGTGATCGGAACCCTTAGATGGTGGAGTTCAATTGATTTCAATTCAATGGTATTCAATAGAAATGATTTCCAATTGAATTTTGTTGATCGGAATAAAAATAAAAAAGAATTGAATTCATTTCTAGTTTTTGATTGGAAAGTCTAATATGATAGAAAGAAATTATTTCATTTAAATGAAAATGACACTTTTATCCTTATTCTTGCTTGAGTGTTCCCTTTGTTGAAATAATTTTTAAGTTCAATTAAATATGATCATAAAGCTCTTATTCTATCTAATAATATTCAGATCATTCCTTTTTTTTCAATTTTTTGACATGGATCAATTGTCCACGACTCTGACACAAAATGTGCCTTTATTTGTTTTTTTTTTTTAAATTACACAAAAGAAACGAAAAAAGACAGAACAGCAAACTACCTAGAATTAAAGTTGTATTGTCATAAAGTACAAAATAAAAAATAAAGAAACTGCAAGCAAATTATCTCGAATTAAAGTCACTCAATTTTTAAAAAATGAAGACTTCTACCCACCCACCATGTTTTATTTGCAAAAGAAAAAGTTTGGAAAACTCATCTGTAACTTTTCTTTTTCTTTTGACAGCTCCTTCTCATGTTACCAGTATATGTGAAGTTCCCCTTTTCCATCATTTTGAGCTAGATTTTGTATCAGTAAAAGCGAAGACAACTCTATATGATAGGCCATAAGAGATGCTATGCTGAATTTAGAGGGGATGATCATTTAGTGTTTCTGCTTCTTAAAATCAGGCACACATCAATATGTACCAGAAATTACAGGAGCTACATTACAATACTGCTAGAAAAATTAATTAATACATGAAATTGTTAGTAAGTTTTTTATTTCCAGAGTAATTCACTTCATTAAGCCAAAGTTTGATCTTCCATTTGAGAGAGTAAGAATTGAGAAAATAAGAAGAGATAATCTTACTTGGAACTGCATCAGAATTGCACAGCTGCTTAGAAGGATCTCACGTGAGCTCGTGTTCTAAACTGTAAATTAAGAAGAATTGGAGGGCTCCTTTGCAAACTTAATTTTCCTCTCTGACAGCTTCCTTCCACATTTACTAGTAATAGAAGAGCAAACTACAATCTAAAAAATTGAATAATAGAGGAGCAAACTACAGCAAGCACAAACTACAAATCATTGTCAAACTGAAATAAATAAAAATATAGTGCCATCAAAAGAACTAAGGAGCATGCATTATCAAATTGATTCATACATAATACCAGTAACTAGCATCCATATTGCATTAACAAAATATAATACTCAAAAGTATTTAAGGAGTTCACTAGTGTTTAATTAAGTCATCTATATATTAACAAAAAGATGACACCACCATCCAAAAAAGTACTATTCGTCTCCTGCAAAAGTATCACTTAACCTTTTTGTCAAACCAAAAACCCATTACTTTCTAGCCACTGTCGCTTCAATCTGTCTGGACAACCAAAGAAGGTGTCAGCCTCTTCATTGTTAGCTTTAAGAAATTTTGCGGCATCAAGTAACTTCTCATCAGGAACCCCATGTTTCTCAAGTTCAGCAAAAATTTCAATGGCCGAATAAATCCTCGTATGTGTCGCATGTAGAGCTCGTGCAATTTCAGCCATGGATTCATTCACATTCTTCAATCCCTCTTGAATTGCATCTGAGTTCTTACCTTTCGCATCTTCAAATTTTCTGTCGTCAAGTTTTCTCTTAGCATTTATTTTGGATGGAGCCTTCTTCACTGTTTTGTTAGAAAATGATGCACCACTGGAATTTTCTAGTTGAGGAGAAGTATGTGGATCTTCCAAATTTTCTAAAATCACCACATTTTCAGCTTGAAGCTGGTCCACCTCATCAATTGTGTTAGCCTCCTCCCATTGACGGAGTCTCTCTTTTGTTGTCCTTGCCTTCATCCCGGTTGCTCGATCTTTTTCATAAATGTCACGAAGAAGCTCTAAATTAGGAATTTCCTTGTCCCGGACACGCTTCATTTTTGGTTTTGCCTAAGCCCAAAGAAACAAAATGTCACGAAGAAGCTATAAAATGCTGATTTTGTACATTTTTTTGATCTGGTACAGCTTCAAATTTTTATAAAAACATAAAAGATATATGATATGCCAATGCCCAAAGAAAACATATCTTTATAAAATTCTGATCTGGTACAGTTTTCTGGTCTGGTACAGCTTCATATTTTTATAAAAACATAAAAGATACATGATAAAACATATTTTCTGGTCTGGTACAGCTTCATTTTTGGTGCCAACACAATTCCAAAGAAACAAAATGTCAAGAAGAAGCTATAAAATGCTGATCTGGTACAGTTTTTTGGTCTGGTACAGCTTCATATTTTTATACTATGTTATACCTTAATGAGCTCATTCCAAACCTCGGGTCCTGCTTCTATTTTCTTTGTGGTATCATTCCATGATATGCCACTCTTTTTAAGTGCATCCAAAGCAAGATTCATTATTTCTTTCAAAGTCTTCAAATGATTTATAATTTTCTCTTTTGTGACATTGCACTTAAATTCCTTGTTAATGGCATCAATGGCGACCCTATAAGCCTCTCCTTGAAAGTTCCTGTCATCTTTTAAACCCTTTATCTTCTGCTCCCGCAAAACCTCAAGAAGAAGAGTGTCCATTTGTCTTGGCCATGTAAAATATCCACCTTCTAATTGTCTCTCACCATGCTCAACTCCGTCAAATATCTTCTCATTGCTTCCTTGGTTTTCCTCGAACAAACCATCAATCTCCATTATAATCTGCAAGTAGAGACCAAAAAATTACAACTTTTAATTGAAGAACCATATAATATACAAGGGCTGTTAACAATCTAAAAAATTTAAGTACTTCAGAATAGCATTTGCAATGGAGATTAAATTGTTCTAGAGCAAAATATTCATGAAAATTAGTTTTACATAATGATTACAACAACAAAATAACAATAATATTTCTAGTCATCACACATGTAACTAATGACTTGCACAAATATAATCCCGCCACATCATCATAGCAATAGAATCTCTAATCCTTTCACCACGCCTATGCTCATCATTTCTAGAGGTAGTTGGCGGTGTCTCATTTTCAACTTCACTACGCATAAGCTCATTGTCTACTTCAGAAATTAGTTCTTCATCAGGATCAACACCCATTAGAAAATTATGAATAATGCAACAAGCAATAACCAAGCCAGCCATGGTCTCCTCATCATAATGTGGCTCAGTTCCACTAGTTATAATTGGAAATCGTTTCTTCAGAACACCAATACATCTTTCTACTGCATTTCGTAGGGAGGAGTGTCTAAGATTGAACAATTCCCTTGAATTTTGTGGAGCATGATTTGTGTACTCTTTCAGATGATATCTTGTACCACGGTAAGGAGTAATAAAAGAGGGCGTTAACATATATCCAGCATCAGCTAGATAGTATCTACCTGCACACGAGGAAAAAACAGAAAAGTGATATTTAGTACTCTTATGCTAAGTAACTATGTCAAGCTGGAATTTATTATTACAAAAATCATTACCTCGAGGTATCTTTAATCTGTCTACTCGATTTAAGGCATCCTCAAGTATCCTTGAGTCATGTGCTGAACCCTCCCAACCTGCTAAAACATATGTAAATTTTAAATCAAAAGTACACGCTACTAAAACGTTTTGTGTAGGAAACTGCTTTCTACTTCTATATGTCCTTGCACTATCACCGCTAACTTTTACACGCATGTGAGTTCCATCAATTGCTCCAACGCATTTCTGAAAAACATATATATGCACATATAACCTAATCAATATATGATAACAAATATATTAATTTTGTATAAAAAAGAAAATATAATGTTCATACCTCAAAATATGGGCAAAATTTTCCTTCTTTGATCAAAATCTCATTTGGGATTGGACAATCATCTGTTGGCTGAACTAAAAATTTATCTTCAAGTGATATTAATGCCCTAAGTACATTGTGGAAATGGCAACTAATGGTTCCAAGCGATCGTCGAAAGAAAAATCTAATTGTGCGATTCCTTACATTTTGAGACAAAACATGCAAAAATTTTGTCACTTGTTCCTCGACACAACTGTATTGATTATCTCTCAAACGACCAGTACCTCGAAGAATAAAACACAACCTCTAAAAAGCATGCGGTCTCATGTGTATGATATCACGTGAATCTTCAAGGTTGTTTATGTCTTTCATCAACTGATCACGTATTGTTTTCCGTTCAAAATTAGCCTCAACTTTGGCTTCTAAAATCTGATTCTTGTAATACTCAACAAGAATCAAAATATTCAAATATGCGACATATGCTGTGAAAGCCGCTATAAGAATAGTTTTATCTTCGAAATCATTCATCTTTTTTTCCTAAAATCAGAACAATCATACATGGTAACATTGATTAAGTGGTAGTTTCTTAAATATAACTAATTTAACTACGAACTTATCAGCAAATTATTAACAATTAGATAGAAACAAGAAAAAAAAAATATTAAAGCAGATCGAAAAGAGAATGGGGTTATTTTGCTTGGCAATGGAGATAATCAATCTAGTAAAATAACCTCATTTAGTGACACACTGTGAAATTTTTAATGAAAGTACAGTTTTTAATAAAATCTCACCCAAATTGCTGAAATTTTCTTCAATAGAAGCTTGCCTCTTGGTATCCTAATCAATTGGAATCAATGAAGCCACTGCATATGCTGGAACTTGTCTCCAACTGGAATCAATGAATCGCCCAACTTTGGCTTCAATTTTTGGTATCGCTAATCAATCTGATTTCTACAAAGCGAAGAGATACTAGGGCTCGCTGAAACTTGACTCCTCTTTGCTTCGTAGAGTTGCAGAGACCATGGATTGGAAGTGGAATATAAAGAGGAAGAGGAAGGGTATCGCTGGAAATAAAATACCGCTAAAATTTTGGCAAATGAACTCCTGCCGAATCTCTTGGTTTTTCACGGGAAAATTTTTGGCGGAAAATTTCCCTCCAATTCGCGTTAAAAGAAATCATTTCTCGTCGCTCAGAGTTTTCCGATCTGAAAATTTTGAAATACGTCAATTCTATTTCTCATTTAATGAGAAAGTTGTGGTTCCAATCACAGTGTTCATTTTCCCTTCAGAGAAATGACTGATATTAACTTCAAAACTAATTTAAATGAATATGTTATTCGTGATAATTTACTGATAATTAAAATGAAGAAATTTATAATTTTTTATTTGATAAATTACATTTACTTTGGAGGATGTGAGTTGTTTGTGGGGTTTGCCCATTACGGGGGTCCCAGTGACGGGGAGTACAGACGATAGGAATGCAAAAGGCCAGCTCTTCGAATTGTTAAGAATCAAAGAGCACGAGCAGAGTGGACTTATGAAAAAACGGGGGCCTGAGGGAAATGAAAGAAGCATGGAGTTGATTTTCCTGAAATCTAAGTTTCGTAAACGATTTGATAAGCTACCGGTAGATCGTAACGATCAAATGCTAAAGTGGTAACTATATATATATATATATATATATATATATTAATTTATTCGTGCTTTAGCCTATCAATAATGTACTCACATTGTCTTAAATTTTTCTAGGTACGTTCATGCATATATCTTGGACCTGATGTCGTCCAGTTTGTTCCCGGAAAGTAGCGAGGACGGGATACCATTGTGGTATCTCGATCTAATTGTGAATTTGGACCAGCCGGTATCGTACAATTGGGGTGGAGCCGTTCTTGCATATCTGTATCAACATTTATGTGTCACTTCCAAGCCCGATAGAGGATCTATGCATGGTCCGGTGATGCTTCTGCAGCACTGGTCATGGACTCGCTTTCCATTTCTTCGGCCCAAGCCTCAAACTAAAAACTGGGAACCTGCCTGGGGCACTCTAACGCTTCATACATGCACATCTTTTGCGTACAAATGGTGTTGTCCACACAAATACGTGTCATCCTCCCACTTCAAGGCCTAGGGTGCACGTATCCCGCGGGGCCAGTTTCAGAGTTTGACGGAGGATCATGTGAATTGGGAGCCGTACGGGAGGGTCTACAGCAAGCTTCCGACAGTGACCCAGCAGGGAAGGGTATGTTTTAATCTATTTATTTATTTAGTTATATATTACCGTATTTATAAATTATAACTCACATTCTTGATAAATTTATCAGCCCTACTACTTGTATCACGGTCCACTGATCTTTTATTGGATCGTTGAGCATACCTATCCGGATCGTTGCATGAGGCAATTCGGATTGTTTCAAGAGATTCCGATGCCACAACCACTAAATAGGCACACGCATGTTGAGTTGCACAAGTAAGGTTGACTCACCGTCATTTTTCTTATTTATGTTAGTTACCATTGGGTGTTAAGTTGTTATAAAATTACGAACAGGTTGATGTTGGGCTCGAAGAAGAACGAGTCCTGGGCCACAAGACAGGTGACATACGTTCAGTTGGCTACTGCATATGAGGCACAAGTAATCAGAGAAGGTCGCTCGTTTGAGCCAAATGACCTTCCGCGTTATCACAAGTGGTACCAGAAGAGATGTATGACATCTGTCTATCTATTTAGTCAGCATGTGGAAGGAATGGATCGTGTGAATTAGCTCCCCAGAGTAGAGCATGGGCCGAGTGGATACATTCCCAGCGGACCACTTGTCACCCGAACTGTAAATATTTTTATTTGCTATCCTCGTTGATTAAAACTTATAATTACTAAAATTGAAACTGCTTCTGCGTACATGCATTGATTTAGATTGGAGAGTTGGCGCACAACGTAAAGATGTTCTTAACCAAGGGGTGGCGAAGGATTGGTAAAAAACTAATGAGAACAGGCTAGCGTCTCTCCTGTGATACAGGTTTCGGTTCACGTGCCCGGCAAAATGATGGATGAGGCAGGGATTCCAGAAAACTGGGAAACGATCTCATCGGACGAGCCTACTCCTATTGGGGTGTATCCATATCCCGAACCGCCTAGATTCGAAGGCCCAGATCCTTTTAAGGGTTGGTTATACAACGGCACCGAATGGAGAAAGTACATCCCATCAGAAGCATTTGCACCGGTGGTTTACCACATCCAGTCGCAGACCCCGAACAGGTAATTTGTAATTTTACTTACAAAAAAATTATTTATAAACCACAACTTATCAAACTAAATTCTAATTATAGGTATCTCAGGCTCATGGGACACAAGCTTGGAATTCGGACAGCCTTTTGCAGACGCATGGGCCGAGTTACAGCCTACATCAGGACATTGATCTCGGATAGGTATGCTTTTCGTTTGGAACAAGAATTTTTTTTATGAATTACAATTATTTTTTTAGGAATTAAAGTTGTGTATGATTATAAAATTATGAATCAGGACCAGAGTGGACGCAATACATCTTGGGAGGATTATCAGAGGCAGGGAATAGGCAGGCACCATGGAAGATTTGCTAGATTTGTAGGAGCAGGAGGAAATCGAGATGGCACGACGAGTATCTATGGAGAATTTGCGGCGTGAGCATCCGAGGACTAGTTGGTTATTTGAAGGGCCACCTATAGATATTGGTGACGCAAGGGCATCCACATCCCATTCACGTCCACCTATGGATACTGGTGACGCAGGGGCATCCATATCTCATTCACATCTATCTGATGGTAGTGCAGGCGAGATAAGCCCAGAAGAACAATTAGGAAGGGGTCGTAGGCGCCGTCGTGCGACCCGGCACTTCACGTATGCAGATTATCCCGGCCACATGCCCGGCCTTTGATCTATTTTCTCATCTTTTATCTATGTCTGTATAATTCATCTATTTTAGTTGTACCGCCCGTTAGATCTGGAACCAGTTGTTCAGTTTTAATTATTTTTATTTTCTTTTGTCTTTTAATTGGTATTCGTAAACGTTATCTGTAACTTAACAATTTCATCGAAAACGTCTCCTCTAAATTAAAATAGTTCTCAACACGTACAAATAAAAATAGTTCTTAGCACATACAAATAAAATAGTTCAACTTGTACAACATAAAATAGTTCAACTTGTACAACATAAAATAGTTCTTAGCACAATGCTATCCAGTCTTTTTTATCTCTTCCAGATGACGTGCTAACCATACATTTTTATCTACAAAATCATCATCAGATATTTCAACTCGAAAATATTCTTTTATCCGCACACATCTCGGACAATCCTTTTTATCTCTTCCAGTGAATTGACAGTTGTTTTTCTTTTCCTCGGTTTTTTCTCGATTGTTACTGTCCATCTTTGTCGTCTACAATTTTAATAATCAGCAACATTAAAATATTACATAATAAATTAAAATATTACAGAATAAAATAGTTCTCAACACATACAGAATAAAATAACACAGAAGTTAATTTCTACGACGCAGACTTAAATGTTGCCCAAGTGTGCGCCAAACAGTTGTACTTCTTCTTGTTGGTTGCTCTGCCGCAGCTTGCACCTATCTTGCTGCCTCCTCTACATATAGTGTAGAGCATGTATTAAATTGTTAATTTAGTTAAAACAAGTATTTATAGTTGATTGATCAGTTATACCTACAGCATTCCGATCAATTGTCTCACAATGAGGCTGGTGTCTGAGTCTCCAACCATGCATTCTGTCCATTTCCATCGGTATGCGGTTGTGCTGTCTCCTTCCTTTTTTGATCAGTCTTGTCTCAGGAATAATTTTTGGACCGTTGTATATAGGTCATTCACATTGGTTGTCTTTCGGTGGCCAGTGTCCACTTCATGTTTGTACAACTATAGACATACGGTATAAGGGTTGACGTACAAATTTACATCATATCTCATTTCGCGAACAATCGCCATGAAATGAGAACATGGTACGCCGGTCAATTGAGGCTTCTGACATTCACATTCAACCTTGTTGTTGTCCTTAACAACAACCCTATACCCGAAATCCCTACGAGTATACTCAAGTCTCAGCTGATTACGCCTTGCTTGAATTTTTTCACCCTTAACTAGGACCTCAAAAAGTCCATGACCGATACGATAAGGAATCACAGTCATGTCCCATCCCTTCTCGATCCACTTTTGCAATAACTTAGTTACCCGATCGGACCATGCCTAACCATGCTGACATGACATTTGAGCTTTGTTCCATCGTTCAAAAAATCATTTATTCAATTTATATAACGTATCCTCCACGACCGCTGCAACTGGTAATCGCCGACTAATTTTGAACACGGCGTTCAGTGACTCTGACCCATTTGTTGTCAGTATCCCCCATCGGTGACCTCCGTCCTCTGCTTGATACAACTTCTCTGGACATCGAAGCTCATCTTCATCATTAGGGTTTCTCTTACCCACCTTGTTAAGGTAGTCAATAGCCTCTGGACAACCAATTTCAAAGTCTTGTAACATCTCCCGCAACCTCCTAGGTTTGCATTTTTTCACTCTAGCTATGAACCTATCGCTAACCTCTCTCTTACGCCCCACGTGCTTGAAGAGGTTTTCAGCAACATGTTGAGAACAATACCGACGCACACATTGATCGGTCGACTCATCCCATCCGAGATGTTGATCCTGGAACACGGCTTTGATCCCCAAATGTCTATCCGATACGACACAAAAGAATCGATTATCTCCAATGACTTTCAATCTTAGCCATCTCATAAAAAAAACCCCAGTTGTCAGCGCTTTCTTTCTCCATAATTGCAAAAGCCAATGGAAACAATTGGTTTTCGGCATCGTACATGCATGCCATTAGCAGCCTACCTTAGTACTGTCCCTGTCACACCCCAAATCCACGGGTGCGACAGCCTGCCATGTGTATTTATCGAGCGTCACATATACACGCAAGGCAGTGGATCTTTTATATGCATTACCAATATCCTCATTTGCTGCGTCCACAAAATAAACCTGAAAATAATCGGGAGGGTGGGGGTGAGAATAAATTCTCAGTGCAAATTTGCCACAGTTCAGACTATTGGACTTGCAATCAAACTCTATATTCAAAAATGAAACCCAAACAATAAACAATGCAAACAGATACATATAATCATAAATAACAGAATGCCAATGCACGACAACAATTAAATCAACCTGCAACACAGTTTACGGAATTTCCAAGATAATTTCAAACACAACATATATTTTGGCTTAACTCGATTCATAACTCAGTCAATTAGGGTTTGTAGCAATTACAGATGTTTTTTCGAGCTGAACCTTTATCAAACCCACATCTGTAGGGTTACTGACACCTACAGATGGCCAACCGCTGGACCCTTTATCTGACACCCATCTGCAATCGCTTGGCTTAACAGTTTATTAAGGTCTGGTTCGAATCATATAAAGAAAATCCTCTTTGGAATCATTCCAATAGTTGTAATATTCAATTGACCTTTCCAAATGCATTAACATGTAGGAGAATGCCACCGAGCCACAGACGTTACACAAGTCACCCACGACCTCAAATCACATATCATAACATATCACATATCATCACATAATCACCCTCCCTCGTCCCAACCGGTACTGGGAATATCGAGGGCCGTTCACCTAAGGCCATTTAGGATCCTGGGAATCCAAGTCAGCATACAGCCCGACTTGGCAAATTCATTGGATCCAAGTGCTTAACTTCGTAAATCTATTCACATACATATCCAAATCCAATCGTGGTGACTTTCAATCAAATCAGATCATAATAGATCGACACAACCTACAACCATACCAGCATGCAAATCACGCAAGTCACATCAATTCGAGTTTAATTTGATTGGGCTATGCAAATGCTCTACACAATTCAATGATGCAATCAATGATATTCAACATGACAAACGAATAAACAGTTTAATTCCTGAAAATAAAGTATCAAACAAGTCCAAGAATCCCGCACCTTATATGATGAGCGTACCGCTTAGTTGCGGATCAGGCGTCTCGAATTACCTCGCGATATCTTGCTCAACTGAGCCTACACCTATATTATATGTTTACTTGGTTTAGTTCGGTTACATCATTAAAACTTAAATTTCAAAAGCCGTATTTTAATTCGTCAATTCTTTTATACCTTTCGGCTCAATTATAATCATTTCAAATCAAGTCCAATTTACTAAGGCCCAAAACAATCAATCATTTCAATTCGATTCAAGTATATCCCAACCGCAAAGTCACGGCTATCATTCATATAAATTCACATCTTTTTCATATTGGTCCTCAAATAATATAATTTCACACGTTGGTGTCTACTTTGCAATTCCACCCTTTTTATTCATTTTTATTACTCAAAATTTATCCAATTAAACATTCAAAGATCTAATTTACTCAATTATTTCACTTTGGCCCATTAACAAAATTATACATATGCATAGCCGGCCTACATCTCAAAATAAATCACATCACGCAATTTGGTCCCGGTTAATTCAGATTCTGGTAAAAATTAGATTACACCATACCAGAATTTTACGGGACTGGTACACTGGTACCAGTCACATACACCATTCATCACACATTATTAACATAGAACCAGCACAGAGAGTAAGGCAAATAAGAAGTCAGCACCACAGAATAGACCAGAACAGGTACTGGTACTGTACCAGTCAAGCATCAACAGGACCAGCAAAACAAATCAGGCACAAGTCGTACCAGTAACAACACTGGGCTGGTACCAGCAACATCACAGGTCAGCACAGCTGACAGAACATAAACAACAAGGCACACAAGTCAGCACAGAACAGAAACAACAAGGCACACAAGTCCGCACAGCAACAATGCACAACAAGGCACACAGCAACACCAGAACAGAGCAAGGAAAGCACAGCCACGCAACAGGTCAGAACAGCCTCAACAAGGCAGCACCTTTGCCGGGAAAATCAACAACCCGAGCAAAGGTGTATTTAACGAAACAATCCGACAAGGCAAGAATCCGATCAATTAAACGAGCACTTCAAAGATTACCCTACTTGAGCTAGCACGAAGGAGAATAGCAACACGGCCGTCAGAGATCAACACCAAAACAGCACCAGGACAGCACCAATCAAACCGAGGCAGCACCAAGGCAGCACCAAGCCACCACCATCACAGCACCAAGCAAACACCGGGGCAGCACCAGCCACCACCAGCACGGCACCAATGCAGCACCAGAACAGCACCACGCCAACACCAAGCACAACACTAAGAGAGCACCGGGACAACACCACCTCAACCCTAGAAACTAGGGTTTCATGGGAGGGAAGGGGGGGAAAAGAGGAGGAGGGGCGGGCTGGGGTTCTCCAAACCGAGAAGGAGAGAGAGAGGAGAGGGGGGGTGTGGGCGGCTCGCCGGCGACGGGAGGGGCGGAGCCCCTTTTCTCCTTTGGTGTAGAAGAGAGGAGAGGGGGGGCAGGTTTGGGGATGAGGCTGTCACGGGTAGGGAAGGAGAGGAGAGAAAGAGAGAAGGGAGATTAAATTGGGTGGCTTTAAGATTCGTGCTGGGTTGAAATGAATGTTTGTGATAATTCCAAAATTTGCATTACAACATTCAAGATCCGTGTTAGATTAAATCGGATGGTCCAAACAATTCAGAATTTCATTATGGTCATTTAATTAGTTTCAAATTATGTTTCTTTCCTTAATTCCAAATTGAAAGTTCGTAAATTTGTAACTATATTCGGACATAAAATTTGTATATTTATTTCTCAATTTAGGATTCGAATAATTTGATTTTCCTTTTATATAATTATATATATATTCACTTTTAGAATACGAATAAATCGATATCGGATAGTATCTATGTCTATATATATAAATATCAAATCAAATCCTTAAAAATTCTCAAATAAATGAAATTGGTAACTTTTATATAATTTCTCTCGTACGAATAATTTCGTATAATTATACTCTTATTTGGAATTCAATTACTTATTTATTCACACGAATCTAATTAAATCAATTTCTTCCTTCCTAAAAATTAAAGGAATTGTAGCGAGTTTTCTAAGTTTTTGATTTACCGAATAATTATAATTTTATTCTTAGTGCTATGTTTTATTCTATTTCTAAATCTCTAAATTTTATTATGCATAATTTCATACATTATTTAGATTACGAAATTTTAGTTTCGTTTTAGTCGGTCAGAAAATTTCTGAACGATCGTTAAATTAATTAAACTTTTTATTTAAGCCAATTGATCGATTTATCAATTTTAATCAAGTTTTAAAATTTCGGAATGTAACAGTCCCGGCATAAAACATGCATCGATACTAATCACTGGTCTGAGAAACGGTATCGCTGCAATACACGCTCCAAATACCCATGCCGCTCTATGGAAGTGCCTATCAGTTTCTTTGTCAGTCGGGGTTGACATCACACAATACTTAGTTCCTAGATTCGTTCTTTTGATGGCTTCCAATAGTGGAATAAGTAAGTTGTACGAGTTCTCCCAACTCCCAAACAGATTTGCAATAGCATGCTCACAGTCTCTCCATAATTTGTTGTACTTGGGAGTTACCTTATTATATTTCTGCATGACGATATCTCGGATATGATTTATAGGAGAGCACACATCCCTTCTAATGGTCTTATCAATCGCAAGGGCAACCATCTCTGCTGTCAGCTGACAATGATCAGTGCGCGTTGCCAATACTGTGCACGTGTGAGGATATTCTTGTTTCGTAAGAATCCAAGATTCTGAAAGACCGTTCTGCTTCGCGTATACCTTAAATTTACAAAATTTATCTCTACACACCGTCTCGTAACGTCTGGGTTCACTTTTAAGAATCTTGCACTCACAATTCTTATCGAGATGGAACTCATTGATTGATATCCTTAGAACCATTTTCGACTCATAAACTACACCCTTAGCCAATGGATTATCGAATTTTTTTTTTACCTGCCAAAAAAATTGACATCCGCAGGTCGAAAACCGGATATGTCATTGAAACTATCAACCGGATGTGTCATACTTTCCCAAACAGTTATCGGGTATTGTGCTTGATGGGTATGTGTTTGATGGTATTGTGAAGGTGACTAGCTGGGCGGTTCTATATCTTCATCCGAACCCGATTCTTCACCTGAGAGCATCTCATCTCCACTTTCCAAACTGTCAGAATCAATTGCATCCACAGGGACACGCGAATAATCACGTACCTGTCTACGGACCCGACTGGTATAGGGTCGGGATGTGCTTGGTAGATCCACAGAGTTTCGACTAGTACTGTGTCGGGGTCTAACTGGTAGGTCCATAGAGTTGCTACCGATACTGGGTCGGGGTCTCACTGGTATATCCACAGAGTGCCGATCGGTACTAGGTCGGGATCTAACTGGTATTGGGTCGGGATCCACAAGATTCCGACTAGTACTGGGTCGGGATCGAGGTTCAGGAATCTGATTGGTGTAGTTCGGTTCCAATTCTACATATAACTACAGAATCGGTAACATTTGTGAAAATGACGACACAATTCCTAAAATCATTTCGAAAGATTGTTGGTTTATTACGGGTATTAACTGATGGTCACATTCCCTGTCGGTAGACATATTAAATCTGGCTTGGATTTCCAGATTTGCTTGACTAACATTATACCCAACCAATTTATAAATCTCATTACGAAGATAATCAAAGTTGTGGTTCATAATTAGTGGTAATGAGTATTTAGCTCGGGTACTGTAAAATACCCCATCATCATTGTATTGGATTTCTCCTCCAACATAAATCTTCACACAAATAATTATAGGGAAAATTGTGAGATTGCCACTCCAAAACTTTGAAATTGTGAAAATGCCACTACAAACTTAAAAATAGTGAGAATGTCATTACAAAACTTCATTAATTGTGAAAATGCTATTTAGACTGTAGTAATCTTTTTTTTTTTTTTAAATTTAATACCTAAAACACCCTTAATTAAAATACACGAACCTAGCCTCCTCCTTTCTTCCCTTGGCTCCGTTCTTTCTTTCCCTGGCTCCCTTCCACCTGGAGACAAACCCCTCCGCCTGGAAACGCTCCTCCGCATTTCTTCCCCAACTGTATATCTTCCTTTTTCCCTTCCGCTCCCTTCCTTTTTCTCCTCATCTTCCATCGCATCCCTTCTTGTTTTGCTTCGAGTTCCAGATCTCCCAGCAAAATTGTGCTCCGTAGATAACATGAAATGCAAACAAAGCCTAAGAACAAAAATGCCCAGTTCCAAACTTCTAGTTAAAATACAGTACTTCAGATCAGATATGTTTTGATTTCTTAAATGCTCAGTACAAAGCCTAAGAACCAAAATGCCCAGTTCCAAACTTCTAGTTAAAATTCTGAATTTGAAATTATACTATGAATTGAAAGCTTATTTGGTGATGTTTCTGATTTTGAAATTATTCTATGAATTGAATTCTGATTTTGTAATATTTCTGTTATTGTAAGCTTATTTGGTGATGAATTGAAAGCTTACTTGGTGATGTTGTCTGAAATTATATTATGAAGTGAAGCATAGCATTTGTTTTCTTATTCCTCAATTTCAAATGGAACTGGGAAATTTACGCTCCTATTCCATTACTATGCATAGTAACCTACCTAGTACAACTGCATTACCAGAATTTCTAGCGGCAATCATATCTGTTCATCGTATGGAATAGAGGTTGAACTTAACCAGTCATCACCGTATATTAATTAATCACCTTTTTCCACAAAAGCCAAATTTTGAGGAAACCAGGGACCTCTTTGTGAAAACAGTGGCTATGCTTACTCATGCTTTACTCATGTCAAAATAGCCACATATTAATTAATCACCTTTTTCCACAAAAGCCAAATTTTGACGAAACCAGGGACCTCTTTGTGAAAACAGTGGCTATGCTTACTCATGCTTACTCATGTCAAAACAGTGGCTATTAAAACCGTGTTATAACCCCAAAACCAATGAAAATGACCTGTTCTGGTAAATCAGTTAGTGCAGACTGATGCAGGGACTGAAATGCAAAATAAATTACACCAGTATGTAGAGGACTTCATTCCACACAGTTTAGAACCAAATTTTGATTTATTTGAATTTTTCTTCTATTTTTAATGGATTTCTAAAGTTCAGCTTTTTCAAAGTTTATGATATCTTTTCTTTTCTGCTGCTGGAAATAGGAACCATGGCACCAAGCCTCCTTACCAGTACCTTGTAGAAAGATCCTGAGGCCACCACAAAAATCACACATATAGTACAGATTAATATGAGCATTTCTATATAAAGAAATCAAAATTCTATGTGGCCAATTGGCTAGAAAAAAATTCACAAATTTGTGGCAGCAGAACTTGGACTGAACAGCCCCTGTCACTAAAATAATTCTTTAAAACATAAATTAAATCCATAAAAATGTGAAAATTGGTATAGAGGTGCCTGAGACCGTATGCTACCAAGACATAAATTTAAAAGCACGCATTGTGTGAAGAAAACACAAAGAAATGATAAAGTTTTTGGCTCAGCTCATGAACTGTACAGAACATAGACAATGCATGTACTTCTCTTAATTAAGAGTACCTTCTAGAATTAAGAGTACCAATGTCATAACAGCATATTAAGCAATAAACATGCATCTTAAGCAATAAACATACATGACCGTATTCACACAATCTCCAACTAGCATCTACTAAAATCTACAAAAGTTCACAAAAACAAGCAATTAAGCAATAAGGTCCACAAAAGTTCTAAAAACTAGAAGCACCTCCTAATACTACTTGCACATAATTACAGTCAAAATACAAATTATCACAACGATATTTATAACAAGAAGGAATATTATCTTCTCCGCTAAAATCCTCAATTTTCCAATCTCATTATCAAATCGAGTGACAATTCGACAATTCAAATCACTCTGCATGCCCACAACTCCAATGTCACGAAGATTATCCTCGTAGTCCTCTTCCCACATCTAGAACCTACACGAAAATGACTTCTACAAAATAAAATAAAATCAAAATGCTGGCACTAACTAAAATCAGGAAATAGTGATGAAAAAAGCAAGGACTGTTTGGTTAAAACATAGAAAATGAAACAGTGATAATCCTTGTTTTACATCCATTGCCTCAAATCAGTAAAAGAAGGATCTTCAAAATAGTATACAATAACTAATTAGAAGAAATTGAGGATTACCACAAAAAATTGCCCGTGTAGTTTAACATAGTCTCTCATATTTATTCTATCATGCATATACAATATAGTCTCTCATATGCATTCTATCAAACACGGCCTTTGCAAAGTTGATGTAGCCACATTTAGTATACATGTCTATCAAAGCATTTCCAACTTCTAAAATATAACCAAAACCTTGTTTCAATGCATATGCATGGAGTTCACTTCTATTTCTGATATTAACTAAATCAATGAATTTGTTCGAAGACCAACAGAAATGGAGAACGAGGGAGAGGAAGAGAGTGCTTACCGGAAATGGAGGGCTTTGAAAGGGCAAGGGAGGCGGCTGGAGGTGCTCTAGCTCAGGAAAATGGATAGCAGAGCTAGGTGCTGCGCAAGAGAGGAGAGATCTGTGATTTGGAGGGTCGCGGAGGGTGCTAGGACACACGGAGAGTCGCCTGGACTGAAGAGGAGGAATTGCCTAAAGGGGTGCTAGGACACACAATAATGGCGAACAAGAGAAAGTGCTCAACTTCACCTTCTCTGTAGAATGTAGGATTCTAGCTCCTCTCTATCTCCGTCCATGGCGTCTGAGGAATCACAAGCACAGAGAAACGATTCGAAGAGAGGCGAATTTGAAATGGAGGGGAAAGTAACAAATTAATTGTATGAAGGGGGTAAAATTGAAAATACATATTTAAAACAGAATTTTTCATATTTTTTTTAATAAAAAAAGTATAAAATTGTATCAGAATGACAATCTTACAATTTAAGATGTTTTGCAATGGCAATTTCATAATTTTAAAGTTTGGAGTGGCAATCTCACAATTTCAAGATTTTGGAGTGGCAATCTCACAATTTTTCCATAATTCTATCCATTTTTAGTTTTAATTGGTCTGGTAATTCAAAAAATAACAACATATAAGTAATTAAAAATTGTCCGGACCTATGAAAATTTTTCTATATTATTTTACAATTTTATAAATTATTCTAGCCCATTTTGAATATTTCTAACTTATTCTGCCCAATTTTGCAATATCCTTAACTATTTTCGAATTTTATAAAATATTCTAAACCATTTTGGAATGTTCGAAAAAATTCTAAATTATTTGAACAATATCTTTAACCAGTTGAAATGAACTAATTAATTATATTATAAATTATAATTAAAATTAAAAAAAAAACTATTTTTAGTCTGAACAATATATGTACCGAAATTTTTATAAATATCAAAATTAATTAATAAATTACAGGTTGTAACTTTTTTAGTACAAATAACAACAAAAATAATTACAAATTAATTCTAAAAATAAATTCTAAACATTCCAAACAAATAAATTCTAAACAATATTCTAAAATAATATTCCGAATAATTCTAAATAATCTAAACAATCTAAATAATATTTTAAAAAATTCTAAACAATATAATAAAAAATTTAAACTATTCTAATAAATATTCTAAACTAATTTAATATTTCCTTTCAAAAAAAAAAAAAACCTGAGACGATGCCTTCTTTTCTTCTCTTCTCTGCTTTTAGTTTCTCGGTTTTCAGCTTCCCTTCACTCCGAGCATCAAACCAGCTTAAATAAACTGAGTCCCCATCTTTCCGGTCATTCGATAACCGTGATATAGCCCTTTTCCGGTCAACGGTTAACCTTACCAAAATCCGGTTAACCAATAACCGGAAAAGTGTTATGGAACCGGTTTCATTTCATAGTACCGGTCAACTAAAACTCGGAAAGAATGTTTAATACCGGTTGTCCAACAACCGGTTTGGGTATTTTATGAGATTTTTCAAAAAACACTGTAAATTCGTTAATTTTTTATTTAATTTGAATATTTATAAAAAAAACGGCGAGATTAGATTATATTTTCAAACATCCTTTAACAAGCCAACAAGGATGAATTTTTTTTATAAACCATATTTAGAAAAAAAAATTTATGAAACCAACCTGATTATTTTTTTTTTTACAAAAATTATAAGAATTGAAATGCCATTTTGATCACAGCCGTTTTCACAGATTTCGAGAAAAAAATACGTTAAAAAATTGTGAAAATACTTGGCCATTTTGGTAAAAAAAAAAATTTCAGGACTATAATGACATTTCAGTTTTTACAGATTTTGTAAAAAAAAAAAAAAACGTAACCTCGTTAGTTTCATAATTTTTTTTTTTTTTCTAATTATGGTTTATAAGAAAAATCAATAAGGATCGCGTAAGTTTACAGTTACCTAAAAAAATCAACAAGACCTAACCATCCTGCTTCCTCGCCTGTTAAATTCTACCGTCCGATCCCTTCCTTCCCTAGATCGACGGATGAAGTTAATCTTTTGAAATATCAACGCGTTTGGGTCTCGCCACATCGGGCTTTCTAAAACAACCCAATCTACTTACGCTAGGTTTTGCCCCAAGGAACCTTCTCGCCGCCTCTCTCTGGAATTATATATAGCTACCCATTCCCCTTTTCCATCTGCCGACTTCATCCCACGATCGAGAGAAAGAAGAGATATTAGGGTTTCGTTTACGGCGATTTGTTAAGGTGAGCAGATCTATCCGCTCTTTTCATTTATTCATTAGTTTACGGAGTTATTTAATTGTCGACTCTTTAATCCAATCAGAATTTTTAATGAGGTAGAATTTATCTTATGCTGGTCGATCTAATTGCTAATTACTTTCGGGGCATTGACTTGTGTAGAAACGGGTAGAGTTCTTGCTAATCCCGCCCATAGACATTCTTTCTTTTTCCTAGATTTGTTATTTAATTAGGATTTAGGTCCATTATATACCAGCTCTCAAGAAAAGAGCTGCAGCTTCTGCTGGCAATTGCCATTGTTATTGCACGGTAAAGTAAGAATATATTTCTAGATCTGTTAGAAGAATGAGTTTTGCAATTCCAAGTTCCTGCTGTTTTTTGTTTTGTTCTAGCGTGTTAGAATATGTGTTTGCTGAAATGTGGTACTCTCTGAAGAAAGAAACACAAGTACCTTTTTGGATTGGTTTAGTAGGTTCAAGTACAATAACAAGGGATTAGCTTGGGGAATAAGTTACAGTAAAACGTGAAATGGGTTGAAGTGTGATAGGTTCTCTTAGTATTGTAGTAAAGCCTAAATTGATTTTGGAAGTAAATTGTTTCAGCAATTGATATGCAGTTGCACATTATTTTCCATGCTAATAGTATTCTTTAATGTGGTTGTAAAGTGCAACTTGGTATTTACTTCTTTCTAGTTTATTTGCAACCTTTACATATCTAATTTAATAACTGTTCTATATGTTTATTCGCATGGTTTGAGATAGTTGTTGAAGTGCTAACAGTATCCTACAACCTTTATATATCTAATTGGGCACTTGTTATATATGTTTGTTTGGTATTAGATAATCCTTGAATTAGTAACCGAATCTTAGGTCTTATAATTAATATATTAGTACTACCATTACCACTGTGAATTTTTTTTAAGTGTGGAGTTATTAGCAAATTAAGTAATGGTGTGATAAGTTACTGAAAATAGCTTAATCCTTTCTAACAGATTCAAGTTCTTATACTAATTATTGATTGCATTTCCCCACTTAACAATTGTTCCATTGTAATATTGTATCCTGGCATGACTCATAGGTAGCATTTTACAAAGCTGTTATATAACTTTTCTTAGCAGCAAAATAGCTTTCAATTTACCCGTGTTTGAACCATTCATTTGCAACAATTCTTTCTTCTTTCCTTTTATATACAACAATCCTTGGTTTCTGACACTTTTTCAATTTTCAACAATCCAGTGAGCAACAGATCAATCTAATTTCGAATTCCAGAGCCAGCAACAGTGGAGGGTGTCACGAGCAGGGCTTTTTTTATGTCTGGGCAGGCCAATTCATTCCTCTTGGGATCAATCGGGTTGCTTGGCGAGTATTTTCTCGCCCCCAGAAAAAAACCTCTCTCCTCCTTTGAACTCCCCACCCGCATACACTATCTCCAGTCCACATCTTCTCCAGTTGAGCACCTGTTCTTTTCCAAACCGCATCAAAGCTACATCTGAAAACTAGTTACTCCCTGCTTTTCAACATGGCTCTCCTAAACATTGGCGCTGCAAACAGCGATGATGCCTTCTACCGGTACAAGATGCCGAAAATGATCACAAAAATTGAAGGTCGTGGTAATGGCATCAAGACAAACATCGTCAACATGGTTGATGTTGCCAAGGCCTTGGCCCGGCCTGCCTCTTACACAACTAAGTACTTTGGGTGTGAGCTCGGGGCCCAGTCAAAGTTTGATGCAAAGACTGGGACTGCACTGGTTAATGGGGCCCATGATACTGCCAAACTGGCTGATCTTCTTGAGAACTTCATTAAGAAGTATGTGCAGTGCTACGGTTGCGGCAATCCTGAGACTGACATCCTCATATCCAAGACTCAGATGATAAGTCTCAAGTGTGCTGCCTGTGGGTTCATATCTGATGTGGACATGCGGGACAAGCTGACAGGTTTTATTATAAAAAACCCACCTGAGGTCAAGAAAGGGAAGGATAAAAAGGCAATGAGGCGTGCCGAGAAAGAGAGGCTCAAAGAGGGTGAGGCCATTGACGAAGAACAGAAGAAGCTGAAGAAAGAGAGTAAGAAGAAAGGTACCACTGCTACTACCAAATCTTCTAAAAAGAAGGCAAATGGTTCTGACGAGGAGCACTCTTCTCCAGCTGGAAGCCAGGCTGGTGATGCTGAGGTCACTGCTGAGGAAGAGGAAGACGATGTTGAATGGCAGACTGACACCTCGGCAGCTGCTGCTGAGCAGAGGATGAGGGAGCAGCTCAGTGCTGTCACTGCTGAGATGGTCGTGCTCTCCACTACAGAAGAGAAGAAACCACCACCACCAAAGCCCGAGAAGAAAGATGTTGTCTCGAAAACTGTATCTGAAATTAAGAACAAGCTGAAGGAGGGAATGAAACCAAGTGAACTCAAGGCCTGTGCTGGCAGTCTGGCCGGTACTTCTCAAGAGGTCATGGATGCAGTTGTTGAAGCTCTTTTTGATGGGGTTGGAAAAGGTTTTGCGAAAGAAGTGATGAAGAAGAAGCCCTATATCATGGCTGTGGTGAATGACGAGGAGTCACAGATGCGATTGCTGAGAGCAATAGAGGGCTTATGTGCCAAGTGCAGTGCAGAGGCACTGAAGGAATTGGCTTTGGCTGCCAAGGATCTGTATGATGCTGATTTGCTTGAAGAGGAGATTATTGTCAAGTGGTACGAGGAGGGTGTGGCTGGTAAGAACAAAGCAGCCCCTATCTGGAAGAGTTTGAAGCCGTTTGTTGAGTGGCTCCAGAATGCTGAGTCTGAGTCTGAGGAGGAATAGTTATATTCCTGTTATTTGGGAAATATGAATGGTACTTAAGTATTTTAATTTGTGTTTTGCTTCTGAATTATTATTGTGGTATGTTTGAGTTGTTTTTGTTTGGGGATGATCGTGTGACCTGTTGTTGTCATGTTTGGTGTGTGTGTCTGGCAGTTTGGGTGGTGGGTTATGAAACTTCATTCAGATCCTGTGATGTTTCTAATTAATACGTCGGGTTTAGACTTTTATATGGATTGTCTTTTTTTAAGTTTTTTGGGGATGTCTGTGTTGCATTAAATGGGGTGGTTCTGTTATATATGCATGGTTCAGTTTGATCTTTTCTTCGTGATACATATCATGAGGAGAATGCCGATGATTAAAGAATAGAATTATTCTGTCATGAAACTACTAATTATAAATTATCTTGACAGAATATAAGTATTCTATCAGGAATTTATAAATAATCATTTTGTACTGTGGGATGGATGCCTGCAGTGGAGAAAGATGTCAATACATAAATAGCAGGGTTAGGTGATTGGACAATGACGATTTACATTTCGACTGAGATACTGTTTCCAGAAATAGCAGGGTCATATTGGTTGCTTTATAACCGATAAATTGATATCAAATCCATGTATTATTAGGTCTCCAATTTAGACCATATTACTTTGATAGGTTATTATGTACCTTATTAAAAGAAACTGGAGTGGTGGTTGTACTCAACGAACTGCTTAGACATTGTGTTCTAGATTGAGCTGTACGTTGTAATCAATTCCAAATTAATTTGTTAAGAAATATGCGGCCATTTTGATTAATATCCCTAAAAAAAAAGAAATTTTTACAAATGCCCCTACCTCCAATTTTTTATCAAATCTGTCCTGACCGCCTGGACCTGGGGTGGCTCAAAAAAGTCCATGGAGCGCCGGCCCAAATGGCGGCCCACAACACCAGTGAGGCGCCCCCCCGTATGACGCCCCCCCGTATGGCGCCCCATAAGCCAAGTGAGGCGCCCCTCCATCTGGCGCCCCACTGTCCATGTGTATACTCACCCATGAGCCGCCCCTCCTCTCTCTGCCTCTTCTCCCCCATCATTTCTGTCGAAAAAAAGAGGAAAAAAAGAGAAAAAAAGAGAAAAAAGAAGAAGAAAGAAGTCGTTCCGAGACTGTGCATTTACTGCTATTCTGTTCTGAGAATTTTGCTTGAGGCGAGAAACTGAGTGAATAGGTATGTTTTTTAATTATAATAATTAGTCATTACTGTTGATAATTAGTCATTACTGCTGATAATTAGTTATTACTGTTGATAATTAGTCATTATTGTTGATAATTAGTCATTATTGTTGATAATTTGTCATTACTGTAGTTATTTTTGACCGTTTCATTTACTGTAGCGTACTGTACATTTACTGTAGCGTACCGTTCATTTACTGTACCCTATATTTAGTGTAGCGTACTGTTCATTTACTATAGCAATTGCTGTACACGTACTGTAGCAAAATTGTAATTTTTGTAAACTTGTTTTTAATTATTTTTCAATTAGTCATTTATTACTGTACCCATCATTATGTCATGTAATACTTGTAAATTTTTTTTTAAAATGTAGTTTGTTAAAGAAGAGATGCTAGTTGCACTGTATGTCGGCGGCAAGCTCGAAAGGGATGAAGATGGCGTGCATTACACGAAAGAAGTCGCATTTGGCTTCGAGATTAATGAAAATACCACATTTGAGGAACTGAAGCAGCTAATATACGAAAAGACATCTGTAAACCCCAACAGGTATGAAATAGAATTGGCTACACGGATTGACAACTCACGTGGGGGGGGGGTAGACCTTACTTTGTTAAGTTTCCAGCACAAACGCCCTAGTATACCTGCAATGTAAAATAATCAATGTAAATAACTGAGATTGTTGACGAACTACTAAGTTAATTTAAAGAGTGTAATAGTACCTCCTGACCGCCTCAATGTCATCAGTATCGGGAAATATCTGATTCTGGTGGAAGTGAGCCCGGAGTGCCTTTAGAGAAATACAGTACCCGGAATAGCGGAACTCCTCCTCCTCCCCCTTCTTCTTCTTATATTTCTTCTGCAGAGTCTTCGGATCACACCCTAACAACTCCGGTATCATCCTCTGCAGCTCTGGATGGTCTGAGATGCCACCTATGGGGTCGCCATCGATACGTAAACCCCATAGGGCGCTCACATCACCGAGGGTGACTGTCATCTCCCCAGGTGGGAGATGAAATGTATGCGTCTCAGGTCGTCATCTCTCCGCTAGACCATGCATCAGAGACACATCGATCCTACTCTGCGGCATGGTGGCAAGCTGGTATAACCCAAGGTTCAAGATGTATCGCTGCATTTCTGGGTGGGGAACGAACGAAATCTCAGACCTGCGGTGCCTCACCGTAAGCATGACATCATCCTGTATTTATTATCAATTTGTCAGACTCAAATCGTGTAATTTTTTTAGTAACTTAACAGAATGTCATTTTGTTTAAGTATAAAAATCACGTACCTCAAGAGATGCCAGTGAGACGCGGTGCTTAACATGATGGGTCCATAGGAGAGGACTAAATGTGTCAGGATCATGGACACCATCTGGAAAATCGGCCTGAGACGACGGATCCGCTCCAGTTGGATCCTCAAAGCCCCTGCCAGTCGTATCGACCTGAGACGACGAGCCCTCTCCAGTCGGATCCACCGAGGACGTGCCCTCTCCAGTCGGATCCACAGCATCTGCACCCGCTGCAGGATCAGCTCGTACTTCCCACCGTCTAACTCTAGGCATACTACATTTACAAAAAAATATTAATCAAAACATACAATTTATATAAATTTTTTTTAATAAGAATTGCATGTATCTAATCACAAAATAATTGCATGTAAACAAATTGCGTGTACATGATGTTCATGCACATACAATTAATTTTGTTGCATGCATATGCATTTGCATGTATATACAATTAATTTACACTTTGCATGTAAGTAAATTGCATGCATATGCATTTTTTTCTTACAAAATTAATTTTGTTGAAATTAAATAAACTTTACAAAAAAAAATGCATGTATAAATTTTTTTTAATAAGAATTGCATGTATCTAATCACAAAATAATTGCATGTAAACAAATTGCGTGTACATGATGTTCATGCATATACAATTAATTTTGTTGCATGCATATGCATTTGCATGTATATACAATTAATTTACACTTTGCATGTAAGTAAATTGCATGCATATGCATTTTTTTCTTACAAAATTAATTTTGTTGAAATTAAATAAACTTTACAAAAAAAAATGCATGTATAAATTTTTTTTAATAAGAATTGCATGTATCTAATCACAAAATAATTGCATGTAAACAAATTGCGTGTACATGATGTTCATGCATATACAATTAATTTTGTTGCATGCATATGCATTTGCATGTATATACAATTAATTTACACTTTGCATGTAAGTAAATTGCATGCATATGCATTTTTTTCTTACAAAATTAATTTTGTTGAAATTAAATAAACTTTACAAAAAAAAATGCATGTATAAATTTTTTTTAATAAGAATTGCATGTATCTAATCACAAAATAATTGCATGTAAACAAATTGCGTGTACATGATGTTCATGCATATACAATTAATTTTGTTGCATGCATATGCATTTGCATGTATATACAATTAATTTACACTTTGCATGTAAGTAAATTGCATGCATATGCATTTTTTTCTTACAAAATTAATTTTGTTGAAATTAAATAAACTTTACAAAAAAAAATGCATGTATAAATTTTTTTTAATAAGAATTGCATGTATCTAATCACAAAATAATTGCATGTAAACAAATTGCGTGTACATGATGTTCATGCATATACAATTAATTTTGTTGCATGCATATGCATTTGCATGTATATACAATTAATTTACACTTTGCATGTAAGTAAATTGCATGCATATGCATTTTTTTTTTACAAAAATTAATTTTGTTGAAATTAAATAAACTTTACAAAAAAAAAATGCATGTATAAATTTTTTTTAATAAGAATTGCATGTATCTAATTACAAAATAATTGCATGTAAATAAATTGCGTGTACATGATGTTCATGCATATACAATTAATTTACACTTTGCATGTAAGTAAATTGCATGCATATGCATTTTTTTTTTTACAAAAATTAATTTTGTTGAAATTAAATAAACTTTACAAAAAAAAAATGGATATACAATTCTGGATTTATTTTTTAGGTGTATATGCAATTTGTTTACAAAATTATTTTTGCATGTATATGCATTTTTTTTTGTAAACAAATGAACTTTTACAAAAAAAAAAAATAATTTAAAAATATTTGCAGACCTAAATTTTAAAATTAAAAAAATGAGATATACATACAAATTACTTACAATAAAAAAATATATATATCATTTTTAAACAAATATTGATATACTTCAAAATAATTAGTTTACTTAAAATCTTTTATATTCATATATACATATTTTTTATGAACTATCACAAAAATTTTTTTCAAAAAATAAATATGCATATTTTTAAATCATAAACCCAACAACTAAATTCTTAAACAGTTCAATCATTTGAACCATAAATTCTAACCCTAAATTGAACCGTAAACCCTAAATTTTTAAGTAATTCACAATTCACAAACATAAACCCTAAATTTAATTATAAATCCTAAATTTTAAAAAAATTCACAATTCATAACTATAAACCCTAAATTGAACCATATGACATTCAAGCAATTTTACCATAAATCATAATCCTAACTTCAAGCAATTGAACCAATTCAACCAATTCAAGCATCCAATTCAAGCAATTAAGCAATTCAAATATCTAATTCAAGCATCCAATCAAACCAAACCGAACCAATTCGACCAATCGAACCAATTCGACCAATTCAAGCATCCAATCGAACCAATTTGAGCATCCAATCGAACCAATTCGACCAACCGAACCAATTCATGTCATTGCCACAATTAAAGCATCAAATCGAACCAATTCGACCAATTCAATCAATTCAACTAATTACTCACGTTTAACCCTAAACATCAAATCGAACCAAACCGAATCACATTACACCATTTAATCACATTAACCCAAACCCTAAATCCTAATGGAATAAAAAAAAGAGAACTCACTTGTTCGATCGAGAGAGAAGCGAATCGAGGCGCGAGGCAGAGAGGGGTCGGCTCGGAAGGGCTTCTTTCTTCTTCTTTTTTCTCTTTTTTTCTCTTTTTTTCCTCTCTTTTTCGGCACAAAAAATGGGGGAGAAGAGGCAGAGGAGGGGTGGCTCGCGGGTGGAAAAGAGATGGGCAGTGGGGCGCCAGATGGGGGGGCGCCTCACTTGGCTTATGGGGCGCCATATGGGGGGGCGCCTCACTTGTGTTGTGGGCCGCCATTTGGGCCGGCGCTCCATAGGCTTTTTTGGGCCGCCCGAGGCCCAGGCGGTCAGGACATAATTAAAAAAAAGTTGGAGACAGGGGCATTTATAAAATTTTCAATTATTTCAGAGATATTAATCAAAATGGCCGAGAAATATGCGTCTGAATATGAGATCACAACAACTTACTGTTCATGTTGTGTGGTACCACCCCTATCCCCCGGCCCTCCCAATTGACAGCTATACTAATTTACAAATAGAAGCTGCTGTACTGATCTATAATGATAACTGTGACTCCTCCAATGTTGTTTTGTACAGCAACTGGGACTCTGGGTGAGAGATATATAAATATATGAGGAGGGTTCAAATGTCTTCATCTATTTTTAAAAATTTTAATAGTTTCAAATTTAAAATTTAAAATAAAATTATTGAATGCGATATATGTTATTTTCTTTATGTGCTCATAAAAAAATATTACATTTCAATTTTATTTTTATGTGAATCAATAAGTTGAAAAATAATTGTCTCTAAATTATTCACATTAGTACATTTTTTATAAGTTTTTGATGACAACCAAAGTAAAGTTGAAATGTCATAGTTTTTTGTTACAGAAATGTTTACGCAAAGATGATTGAGAAATGTTGATGCGGGAATGTAGAGTTTCCACTACTTCGTTTGATGAAGGTTGACACGGAGATCATTGAGGGCTGTAAAAGAGGTGATCATATCAAACTACACATGCAAGTATTAATATCTTATTTTGCAGGTATATTTATACTTATGAAGATTAGTACATAACAAATGTGGCAAGTGAAAAAGGAAAATTATATAATTAGTGGAGACTAGAAAATAATTTCTCTTTAATAAAAATGTGGGGATAAATTGAAGAATAGAAGTGTGGGAATAGTTATAATTATTCTATTTCTAAATTAATCTGACGGGCCACCGCACACGTAACCCGCTCAATAAAAAATTTCATATGAAATTGCCTCATAACTTGCTTGGTTTCCAGAACCATGTATGCGATAATTTATATGAAATTGCCTCAGGCTTACTTTGACGTTGTTAGATCTTAGCATTTCCTTTAAAAAAAATTGAAAGTCCACTTTCAATTTTCAAATGGATAAATTCCATAAATTAAAATTTTGTCAACCGCCAAGTGGGACGTGATGACTTGGACAAGCTACCTGTTGCACCCAGACTCCGCCTGAAATCACATTGGTGGACAAATATATTGAACCAAATTGAAGATTAAATGCATTATCACATAATTAAAAGGCAAAGACCTCCAATTATTTGGCTTTTGTCAGGGTATTATTGACTATTGGAACTAAAAATGTTTCCAAAATTTATAAATATTTAGAACTACAGCACTTGAGAGCATCTATATCTATGGTATTATTAGAGTTTCTAATTTAATGTGGGAGTTTTTAATGCAATTTTAGAAATGTGAGAGACTTTCTTATATTAAGAAACTGTTTATAAATTTTATGTTAGTTAAATAATTAGTTTAAATTATTTTTTCTTCTTAACTTGTTGTTAATGTGGTTTAATAGAAACTCTAAAATTAGTTTAAGAGATATAAAATTTAGAAACTTTAAAGACCTTCATTTTATTTAGAAAAAATAGTTAGCAGTTATTTAGAAAAGATAAGATAGATGCTCTGTATTCTTCGTTTGATTCGAAAGAACCGAAATTAAAAATCTTAATCTTGATCGAGAGTAAGTCCGACCAGCGAGACCACATGATCTCAATGGCAATGTTGACAATTAAACCAAAATCCAGGGGCAAACGCATTCAATAATAGTACACAGTACTGTAAGTCTTTTCCTCATTTTTTTCTTTTTGCCATTTCTGGTTCGAGTAGAACAAACATAAACTGGGAAGAAGTTCAATTCTAATTTGATAAATTAAAAAACTAACAAAATTACATAGAAGAGGAGGGGAGAGTGTTTCTGAATACAAATTTTAAATTGAAGGTTTCTCCAATGGATTTGTTGCGCTCGATAGATTGGGAGAGAGAAGCCTTTCCCGCGTACAGAGACTTCCTTGCTATCCCTTTGTTCGCTCTCTTCTTCCCCACCGTTCGGTTCTTCCTTGATCGATTCCTATTTGAGGTTTGTTCGTTTTTTTTTTTTTCAGAGTCACTTTCAGCTCAGTAAAGCTGGGAACATGATTGCTTATTAATTACTGAATTATGCGATAATTTATCATGCCTTCGTAATTGACCAGAGTTCGTTAGTTATTTCCTTCAGGTTTAATTCACATTTATGAATCCAAAGAAGATTGAGATTTTGTTAAATAACTAAATTTTTATATACCAAGGTGCTAAAGAAAACTTGAATCTACTCTGTAAAATTCCTTTCAAGATGTTAAGTGCCTAAAGAAAATCTGTAGTAATGTTTAAGGTATCTTCTGAATTTAATTATTACTTCTTTGAAAATTATGTAGAGAGTGGCGAGGAGATTTGTCATTGGAAAGGGTCAAGAAAAACTCGGTATTACACCAAGTGAGAGTCGAAGAAAGATAAAAAAATTCAAGGAGTCAGCTTGGAAATGCATCTATTTTCTTTCTGGAGAGGTTCTAGCTTTATTGGTAACGTACGATGAACCTTGGTTTACAAATACCAGAAGCTTTTGGGTGGGGCCTGGTGATCAGGTCTGGCCCGATCAAAAAATAAAGTAAGAAACAAAAAACTCCATTGCTAATTTTAGCGCATAAATATTTTTTATTATCGTCAGATAGTGAGCTTGACTGAGAATTTTAAGCAGACGAGAATAAAAGAAAATGGTAATTAGGTCTATTTGTACTGACATGAGGTTTCGGCTGGTCTATAAATGGTACGGCAAGGTGGAAGTACTCAAATCAGAGACTAAAATGCTGGTGATCAATGAGTTTCTGAGCTGAATTAATGAACCAAATCCAAACAGGCACAATTCTATACATTTTAGATCTGATACTGATCAAAAACCTAAAGTAAGAACAGATGACACACATGACACAAGGCTGGCATGAATTGAAGACAACAATGCTTGAACTAATTTTTTCTTCTTTTTTTTTCATTTCATCAGATTAAGATTGAGGACAGTTTACATGTATGTTGGTGGATTTTATGTGTATTCCATATTTGCCCTCATGTTCTGGGAAACCAAGAGGTCTGATTTTGGGGTTTCAATGATTCATCACGTGTCATCTGCTGTTCTCATAGCTTTATCGTACATATTCAGGTTTGGTCATTTTCTTTTATGCAACCTATAGTGAAATTAGGTATAATTGAGGGTTATTTAGAGTATAGCTCACTTGAGGTTTTAATCTAGCCTCATCAGAGGCGCAGTTGAATATTCATAAAACCAGATTGCCAAATTTATTGAGGCTTAATCTATCTGCATTAGAGGCATAGTTGAATATTCAGCAAACCAGGCTACCAAAATTACATTTTGTTGAATATTCATCTATATAATTCGTTTTTCTTTCAAATTACATCCAGCATCATTCTCCCTTAAAGGACCCTGGATTTATGGTATTAAAATTAATATAAAATGTTTTTAAGTTATTTGCAAATCATAAAGAACCATTGGTTAAAATTTTGATTTAAAGCACCATGCCTAAGTTGCCGATTGCATTTTTTTGTTGACAGAACTAATCTCCCTTTGGCTCTTCTATATAAACTATCGTAATATCCCAACAGATGAAGTCTTTTATCTAAATTTAACTATGTAAAATGTCTTGTCTGAGGTTAGGACAGAATTCTCAACATGTAATGCAATTTACCTTTGCAGAACACCAGATTGAAAAAATTGGTACTGTTTGAAGAATTTCAAAAAAGTTGGCTCCCAGTTCCCAAATATGACAAGTATTTCATGTTTTGTGCAAATATCACAAAGCTGTGTAATTTGCAAAAGTGATAATTCTCAATTGCCATTCCAAATTTCAATCTATCCATCAACTTTCTCAAAATGAAATTAGAAAACACTATTAGATTTGAACAGAATACTTCAATATTATCTTGATCAGATTTGCAAGAGTCGGCTCAGTCGTATTAGCAATTCATGATGCCAGTGATGTATTCTTGGAGATTGGAAAAATGTCAAAGTATACCCATTGTGAGTTTCTTGCCTCTGTTGCATTCGTTCTCTTTGTTCTCTCATGGGTTCTGCTTCGACTGATTTACTTCCCCTTTTGGGTTTTATGGAGCACAAGGTAATTTAATTTCTCAAGTTGTGTTCAGTTCAAAGTAGTAAATCCTAAACCCTGGCAATGTACTTTAAACATACAAGAAGAGCTCTCTTGCCTGATACCAAGCAAATTTCATGTGTATTTGGGTTTTATGACTTGTATATAAGAGCTAAAACTTCATAAATAGGAATCAGTTAGAAGCTATCAATTGATTTATTGCTCTTGCCCGTAAAGCTGACCTGTCCCATTTTTATTTATAAACTATTTGTATATTTTGTGGTAATTAAATTTTAGTCAGAACTGTCTATGTTGGGTTTACATTTGGTGGTAGAATCCTGGTTCAAATGGACAACATCCATCTTTAACAGAAGGATTATGGGTGTTACTACTGTTACAAGTTAAGGAATGCCTAGGGACCTAAATGGTAACCTTAAAAGGCCACATTCATGTAATTCAAAGGATAAATGAGTATGTTACTTTATGCATCGCAATTAGGAGAGAAGCATTTTGTATTCATGTATTTTGGTATGACACATATGTCTCAGTTATGAGGTCCTTCTGGCTCTGGATAAAGAGAAGCACAAATTTTGGGGACCGGTATACTACTATGTATTCAATACCCTTCTATTTGCTTTGCTTGTTCTGAACATATACTGGTGGGTTTTGATCTACCGCATGCTGGTCAAGCAAATACAGTCGAAAGGTCATGTAGGAGAAGATGTTCGATCAGGTTGGTAACTTAGTTTATGAATTACTTCTAATTAAACTATTTTTAATGCCAGTCTTGTACTTGATCCACTCTATTGTGCATGAGTGTTGATTTTGCTTTGGAATTATAGTCCCTCTTGTGATTTTTGGTGTAGATTCTGAAGATGAGGAGCATGAGGATTGATTACAAGCGAATTTGTGAAAAATGGAGACAGAAAACTACTGAAAAGATTGACATGTCTTGTATTTTTAGTACATTTCCTCTTGAAATGTGGTTAAGTGTACATTTATTTGTGAAGAAGAGAAGTCGGTCATCTCAGACCTTTCGTTCTAGTGTTAACTCTCGTCAATTTACCTTAGATGTAGTCTTTTTCTGTCTGATGTTTCCTGAATTTGTTGCAGGAACAAATGAAAATTACAAGATTTATTTATTAGCAAAGTCTGTTCCTCTCTCTCTCTCTCTTTATGAAAACTTGGCAGAGGCTGCCAAGGCTTTATTAGCACAAAACAATATCAGTACATGTTACAATTAAGCGCAAATATATAAACTTTAAAAACAGAACATACAACTCTCTCATGGGCTTCCTCTCTCACTCGCTCACACTTGCACATGCACACACATGCAGAGCACTGTCTGAGATAGTGTGTGAATCAGCATAAACAATGTTCAGGGGTGGATCTAGGATTTTTGTCGGGAATAGTGAATCTGGTTCAAATCCATTAGCTAATCGGATACTAGATAAAAAAAACAATGTTCTAACTTCTTATCCTAATTACAAATCCGAATTTAAGGAATTAATTTTAATTTTAATCCTAAATTTAATCCAAATTACATATCGGAATTTCAGAGGGGGGCAAAAAATTTCAGCCAAGTTGGTCCGAGCCTATATTCAAAATCCAGGGTGGGGCTCCACTTGGGTCTGCCCCCTGGCAATGTGCAAAAAAAATAACATTTTTTTACTCAAATTTCTAAATTTACTATTTTACTGGTAAGTAGGTTAGGTTAAATCATATATTTTCCTTTCCATGATTCTGTTCTATCACAAGGAAACAAACACTGCCACTGATGATGTGCATGGTTTGTAGTTCTTTACATATTTGTATGCAAAAGGTTCGATAGTTCCTCTATTAGATTTTTCTTTTGTCTGCTTTTTCTCGAACAGCGATGCTTCTTTTTTAGCTGGCCATCAAATTCTTCCCAGCTCCTTTGGTTCAGAATCATGTTCTTCTTTTTATTGGATCTCAGAAAGATATACAGTCAGGAATTTATCCTTTGAATATCGTCTCTGTTAAAATTTCTTGGCTCAGAGTCAACCTTCATCCATCGGAATAATGTGGGGCAAAGCCACAAAGAGAGAATAATATCCGGGATGAAGACAAACAATATGGCAGGTCAGATGTTCCATTTATTTGTTATTACTCTCTTTAGCGATTTCTAGATCATAGAGGTGCTAATTACATGTTTGATTTCAGCCTAGTTGGCCTAGGTTCAACTCGTAGGTCTGGATCAGCTTCGGGTTTGATTTGAGCCTTGTTAGCCTAGTCAGGTTTTGGATTGTTTTTTTACTTCTTTGTTTTTTAAATATGTCAGTTTTGAAAAAAAATAAATCAAATGTCGAGTTTGGCTCAGTAATCAGGGAGAATAAGATTCTCTTTTCATCTATTGGGATGTAGGGGACCCATTTTCAGTATTTTCCATTTTAAGGGTACAGTGGTTCACTACACATTTGTCTTGAAATTAACAGGAGAACGAAAATTCAAAAAAACAAAAAGTGCATTGCTTTTTTTTATTTTTTATGCGTCTTTAGAAACAAGATAGAGCCCAGAACTGGTATTCTCATGCTTTAGTATTCATTTTTTGGATTGAGAGGAATTATGTAATGGAACCCTCTAGATAGAACTCTTTTATCTGTTTTAGGTAAATGGACACTGAGTTTTAACAGAAAGTACAGTAATTTCAGTATTGCTACCTATACCAACTGGTATATACTTAAACAGTTAAACATCACTCACTCCATGATTAATGCTAACCAAAAAGAACAAAAAGGAGCATGATATAGGGTTATTAAGTGGTATGTAGCTAAGAGTCACCCTTATCTTTCTAATTTTGTATTTGTAAAAGTTTGGAAAATTGAAAATAAAGGTAGGAAAGGGTAGGCTTCAGAATAAGAAAACATGATTCCTTTTTCTTCTCAATGGCAGAATTCATTATTGCAGTTACTTTAGAGAATGCTTTGATGAGAAAAGATCTATCACTTGAACTCAACAATTTAGTTTCCGTTTTATGGACACGCGGGCATGAGAGAGAGAGAGATTCTGAAGTAAACCCTGGTTGAAGATTAGATGCTAGTAGCAAAAGTAAAGGCAAGCCATCTCTTTCATTGCTTCTCTTTAGTATCCATGTTGATAAGAGGATCTAGCACCTCTTGTTAAAGTACCACCCCAATGTGACCTTCAGTGGGCTTTGATACTCAGTTAAGCTCATGGTAAACCCTCCAAGCATGATTAGAATGACTAATGTATTCAATCGGAGTTTGGTATCAGTATTATTCTGAGTTCTTGTATGATTAATGTAACAATATTTCTTATGAGTTAAGACATTCAGAAAAATTACATGAAACAAATTTGCCATGTAAAAATGGAAATAGGTTATTAATTGAGGAGAAAGCTACTTGTTGACGAGATAATTTTGCAGGAATAAACTAAATATACTTTGGCCAATTTTGGCCTGGAGCTTAATGAAAGAAAAATTCAATCTGATAATTGACAGTGAAGATTCACTCACTTGAGAAATTATAAAAGGAACTAAAAAGGAGGGCACAAACAAAGGTAACATCAAACTCTCAGTTCTCTTTTATTTTTATTCTCTGGATCATCCTCTTTTAATAATTTGATTCTTTCAAAATCTCCATCTTTGCTGCTAGAGTTTTGTCCTGAAAGTCTATCACCTCAGTAAATAAATAAATAAACAAATAAAATAACATAACATGAAAAAAAAAAAAAAAATTAGAACAAAAGCATAACAGAAGGAGAACAACAGAATGGATCTTGCAACATCTGATTAGATTCAGTTATCCATTAATTTATTTGAACCCTCCAATTCTAACACTAAATTTAAACAAGAAAAAAGGACAATGTTATACAAGTTAATGCTCAAATTTGTCAACAGATATTTTAAAGCCAGTGGCTAGTTGCCATTATAGGCTAGTGATAGCATCCATCTCGGGACAAACCACTTTACATTGATAACCTTAATTGACTAATTAATTATCTCAAATCTGAAGGTCTCTCTCATTCTTTTTCATCATTAATACCATGGTACAGTCTCATAACTCTGTGGTCCGACAAAGCACTCTGAGCAAACATCTGATCAACCTCAAGCTCCAAATCTGACCTCTTCGCAAACCGGCCTTTTATTCGGGGCCTTGCCTCAGCAAATGCCTTCCTTGAAGCATATCTTAGGATCTTTTCGAATTTACGCGTCTTTCTCTTTTCCTTGTATCTCATGACTCGTGCTTCTCGGTCAACTGCACTGAGATCGAGATTCATCAGATGTGCGTGGCCTGGTACAAGGTCGAGGGTTCCACTTGAGGCAAGGAGATGGGAGTTCGAGATGTCAGTGATGGTCGTGTCAGGCACAACACTCGCCTCCAATGAGGAGAAAGATACCTGAGAAGTGCTCAATGGTCACTGAAGAATTTGAGCAGTATGTCTAAATAGAAATTACAATGTACATACATGTGTGTTCTTTTGGTGTGCTTTTAAATTTTGGTGTTTAACAACTGTACCATAATCATGTTCTTTTGATAAAGCGGACATGCCACCTGTTTCCATTGCCTTTTGGAAACATAACTATGTACTTCAGCTCAAAAAGATTATACGCTTGCTAATTAAACTAAGTCCTACTACTTGAAAGGTAATATTGGTACCAGTCAGCAAAAGAGAGAGTTCTGAACTAAAACAGTAGAAACATCACTAAATATTATATGGTCAATAAAAATCTGAAAGTTTAAACTTAGTAACATGCCTATAAATGTATTTGATTAATTTCTGATAACTATAGTAGATATGTCAAATTGACAGTTAATGTAGCAGAAAAAAAATGCTTCTTTCTGAAATATAGTGGGTAATTGAGATTCTCTGTGGAAATTCCAAATGGGGATATGTTTAAATTGAGATCTCAATTTTACTTGGAGAAAATTAGAAGGAAGTATCATTTACTGAGAAATTGGACAGGCACTTCACCGGTATGGTATTATACCAATTGAAACAAGACATTAATGTGTGTGTGTTTCCTTTTTTTTTTATATATTTTACAACTTGAATGATCCCTTATAAATTTCACTAGGTCTTGGTACCAAAATCCGAAAGCTAATCCATGCTTGTCACAAACTATAGTTTGCACATACAAACTTAATTCTCTATTAGCACTAATTGAGTAGAAAATAGTGGCTCACGCTGTGACCCATTGATGTGGTGTAGCTATATCCCACAGTAGATACTTCCCCAGTCGATGATGTTGCGTTTGCCATTACATGTGACGGCATCGCCATCCCCTCATGATTTGCATCCCCAAAATGCTCATAACAAGAATCCAACTCTGCCAGATTGAAGTATTCATCCAGCTTTTCCTCATTGAAGATCTCGCTATCCTGCTCGTTGTTCTCCTTTACAGCATTTATTATACCTGAAGATAACATTACAAAAAAAAAGGGGAGAATTTCAGTCCATTGAACTAATTGAAGTTGCCGAACAATTAATTTAATTTCCAGCAAATTAACTAGTGATTGGAGTATGGATGATATATCGATTCTCAGATAATAATTTGGCTATGTGAAGAATTGATTCCTCTAATTCCTTCTAGTTTGAAATACCATTGTGTGTATTTTCGGGGAAGAAAGAAGGGAGGGGGAGGATTGGGATACGTTGGTGGCGTCCAGCTAGTTTGTTGGCCGAGTGCACTGACACATCACAAGCAGCACATAGAGCTGCTGCATCAGCCCGGCAGGCTAGTGCTGCGGGGGCCAGCTCACATGCCTCACACACCGGCACCCGTTCATGGCGGGAAGCCACACGGTTGGCGGCATGCACTTGTGCATCGCATGTGGTGCAGAGATATGCTGCATCAGCCCGGCAGTATACTGAGCCTGCAGCTGCCCCACATGAGTCGCACGGCTTCACCCAATTTAGCAGATTGGTGTTTCCGGTGGTACCTCCACTGCCACTGCCACTGCCACTGCCACTGCCACCAGCACCGGCATCCCCATATATGGAGAGGTAAGTATTATTGTAGTTCAATAAAGGATTGGTGGTGCGAACTGGGGTTGTGCTACTAGTAAATATGTTAGGTAGCATGTGGTGGTTTTCTTTCTTTTATTACTAAGTTTTCAGTTGTTTGTAGACAGAATAGCTAGAATAGGGGAAGCTAGCGGAGAATGGAGATGGAGAGTACACAAAGTGTTTACACAGTCTTTTCTATTCTCTGTGTATAGGAATAGGACTATAGGTAGGTAGGTAGGGGAAATATAACTTAGTAATTGAGGAAATGAGATGGTGACACGTGGCAGGATTTGAGTGGTCCGTGAAGAAACCCTATAGTTACAAGAGCTGTTCGAGATGTGTAAAATTAAAGTTGTCTGTCTGTTCTATACTTCTATTGCTAGAAGCCTAAAACTAAAAGGAATGGAGATTTATTTAAAGTAAGTCCCAAATCTAATTAAATTAATCCTTGGGAAATATTAATTAGATCATCACTCATCAGACTTGAGTTTAGTCGGAATCGATCTCATTCTCATAGCATGCACATGAAGATGAAGTACGTACGTATTTATAATGACATGAGAAGACATGCTTAATTAGTAAGGGTCCAATCAGGTCGATCGGGTCACTTTCTAATGTCCACTTCTTCGGTTCGATCTGCTCATATCGGGTGTGTGTGTGTATATATATATATATATTGCTCATAACGAATTGTCCTGGCAACATATCTAATATAATATAATATATAGTTTACGACTCAAGGAGGTGATTAATTGGCTCAGTATACATAGTTTGGGAACAATTAATTTTATGTGGTCAGAATAATAAAGACCGTATTAATTATTTTAGCAGAAATATTTGACAAATGGAAAGACACGATCAGTTCTTTACAAGTTCAAAATTAATTTTTTATCCTGAGAGGGATAATCTGACATTTATTTATTTTCAATTTTTTTATAATTATAAAAATAAAGATTTAATTTGAAATATAATGCTGTAGGGATAATTCATATGGATTATTTATTTAATATTTGTTCTCAGAATATAAGGTAATTAAAACGGTCTCTCAATCCCCTCCTACCCTTAATTAGATTGTGAGAGATCAAGCAGAAATATTAATTTTTTTTTTCTCTCTTAGAAGAACAAATCTAGTGTAATTCTCACGCTCAAGAAAGATTATGAATTCATATATACTTATATATTATTATAGATTTAATACAAAATGATCATCGATCGACCATGCTCTTCGCCAAAATTTTCAGATATATATACTTTCGTATTATTATAGACTCAATACAGATCGAACGATCCTGAAATTAAAGACGATGATGATTTCGACAATTTTTTCCAATAGCTTGTTACGCTCAAAACAGGTAGATCTGAAGAGGGGTTATGATGGATGAACCTGATATTTATAATTGGAAATATATATATATATATATATATATATATATTTGCTATTTGGCGAATGGAGAAGATTAATGAGGTGTATATATATATATAAGGAAGTGCCCATGAACTCTCTCCTAAAGCTCTCAAGGGACAAGGCCAAAATGAGTTAGTTCCAACAAGACAATTGTGAGATGATACAAATTCATTTTACTTTTTTAGAAAATCATGCAACTGATAAGACATAAACCTCCTGAATTTCATCGAAAGATACTTATTGTTTTTAAAATTTTATTTTTTACTGTGGAAAATTCTTTATATATTTGTGATAATTCAAAAAAATTAACATAGTACTTGGCACCTGGCTTCAATCAAATTAATAACAGCACCCGATTTTTCTTATTTAAAAAAAAATACATATAATTAGTTGGAAGAAAGAAAAATAGAAATTGGGACATAAGTTTTCTGACAATACTTATTTAAGAATATTTTTTTTATTAGATCTATCTATATTTAGAAGAAAAAAATATATTAATTATCACTTGATACGCCGACCTCAAGTTTGAATCAACGAATGGAGTGCCTAGATTAGATTGTATTTGTGAAACAAGTACCAAAGTATTTGTTAAAACACAATAATAAAATAATAATTAATAGTAAACACAATAATAAATTAATAATTAATAGTCTTTAAGTACAATAGAATAACTAGGGTTATGGATTGATTTGAATTGATTATTGATCAATTAGAGGTTATGGTAATCAACTCGATTAAACAGAGGCTACCTACTCTTGTTAAAATTTGTATGAATTATTGGTGTTACCCGGAGCAAAGAACAGCCTGGGCAGCGGGCAGTACGGGCAGTACGGGCAATGATCAGGGCAGCGGGCAGCTCTTTCTTCTTCCATAGGTCAATTATTCCCTCTTTGAACTGATCTAGTTCTCCGAATAAAATGAGAGAAGGTGGTGCGCCAACGAACAAGGCTGTCAAACAGAGCACCAGTCGAGTCAGTGAGCGAAGACGGAACGGGCCAATTGTGATGCTTGCTTTTTTCGCACAGTATATCCGGGTGCGAGTTGCTTGAACCAGAGGAAAATTCCTCCTCTGAAACAGATGAGGCTAGAGTTTCTGATCTCTCTGATATACACCATGTAATGTGAGGAAAACTAGGAAATTGAATTGAGAAATGGGTTTCTCATTCACTGGTACAAGATTTTTATGGGTGTCGTTGGCATGGAGCTCTCTTTTTGGAACCTTTTGTGAGGTGGAAAAGGTAGATTCGCTTGAAAATCACAAAAGTGCACTGCCACGTCACTAGATAGTTTTTGCAAGATTTGTGTGCCCTGTAGGGGTGTCAATGGTACCTTTTTAGCCGTTTACCCGACCCGTATCGTATTCGATAAGACGGGTATGGGTAAGGTTTTTTTTTCGTCAGCTTATTGGGTATGGGTAAGAATTTTTTTTCGTTAAATAAATGGGTAAGGGTATGGATAATGACTATTTCGTACCCGTTACCCTATAGAGTAATTATAAAATTCAAATATATATTCAATTCAATTTTCAACCCACTTAAATGTATATTTAATTCAATTTCCAACCCACTTAAATATATATTTGTGTTTTTAAATTTTATTTTTTATAAAAAATAATTTAGTTGGAATTGATTGCACATTTTTTTTTTTATTAGAAATGCAATTATATGTGTTAAAATGAATGAGTTTTTGATGTTTAATTTGTAAATATAATAAAACTAATTATTATACTAGTATTATCCGTTATTTACCCGCTACCGTTTCGTTACCCGATAATATTAACGGGTAAGGGTAGGGTAGGGTAAAATCAATTTTTAATGGGTATGGGTAGGGTATGGGTAAGGTCAATTTTAATGGATATGGGTATGAAAATGTCTCCACCCGACCCGTACCGTACCCATTGACACCCCTAGTGCCCTGTATTGGGAATTTTTTTCATAAACCATAATTAACAAATCAATTGTTAGGGAACCAGCATGATTCTTTTTTTTTTTTTTTTTGAAAAATCACAAAGACCAAGTAGAGCTTTCGGTCTCCACTTTTCCCTTTCTTTCAGACCAAATGCTTAACTCGGTCTCACCAGATTTTCAACTTTTTTTCACTTTTGGCGTGTGCCAGCCACAGAAAATTCCACAACTCATGGGACCGAATGGAGCAGAGAGTCTGCTCAATTTAATTCTTGAGACCGAGATGAGCATAGGGTCTGCTCAAGTTCCTTCACGCTATTCTGACCTCCGTCCATTAATCATTAAAACTGTACAAATCTGTAAATTTTTTGTATAGAGAACTTATGTTATCTGGAAACTAGACTTCCATACCTTTAATTTGATATAAATAACACAAAAATCCATGTAGCCATTTTCTCTAAAACTAACTTTTAATCTGGTCAAAAACTGGTACTGCTCACTGAAATTTCAGTAACGTCCCGGTTTTGTTATTTTTGTACAACATTATAGATATGTGTAAAAACTTGATCTATAATTTTTCTAGCCTTCTATACATCATAAATTTATGGTATGATTCATAATCAATTGTCAATATCATATTTAATTTTACAACCTAAATTATTTATATTAAAAAAAAAACATGGATAATGAGGTATGATTTATATGTTATATTTATATATGAATAATGAGGTTTGATGTATATTTCATTATTTATTGAATCACGGTATTTTTTTTTGTTAAAAATTACCTCATTTTTTATGGTAAACATTAAATAGTGAAATTATGCAAAAATTGGAGTCTGCATCGGCTGCCAGTTTGGCAGGAATGCGCAATGAAGAGCAGCATAATTATAGGTGGATCAAACAATTTCAATCACAATCAATCATCGATATCATTTTTAATTTTATAACCTAAAATATGATCGTAATTGAAAAAAAAAAACTTACTATAATCTTTAGATGAAAACTACCAACACAATGAAAAGACCAATCTGTAAAAACACAATATTTTCTTGGAACTTGATTTTCAGCTGAAAATGGAAGAAGGATTTGAGAAGAAGAAGTTTCTGAGTTTCTGTTGGACATCGGGAGAGAAGAATATTTACATTAAAAAAAAAACTCCAGACCGAATAGTTATTTAGGTCTGGAGTTAAAATTTACTACACCATCGGCCACACGCCAAAAGTGAAAAAAAGTTGAAAACCTGGTGAGACCAAGTTGAGCATTCGGTTTGGAGGAAAGGGAAAAGTGGAGACCGGAAGCTCTACTCGATCTTTGTGGTTTTTCAAAAAAAAAAAAAAAATTAATCATGCTGGTTCTCTAAGAATTGATTTGTTAATTATGGTTTATCAAAAAAAATCCTGTATTGGACCTCTAATATCTCTAGTCTACTGATGTACACGTGACAAGCATGTCAATATTGTGCTATTTGTTGAAACATTTTTAGGTATTAAATTGAATTAATAGTTAAAATGAAATTCAGGTTAAGGAATTTGTTAATGCCCATGCACTCTAGATAGAGGACTGATATTAACATTGTTATTTTTTTTTTACTGACATAACATCTTTAAAAAGTTAAATATATGGATAATTAAGTTTAAACTTCTAGAAGTATCTTTTCAGTTATCATTTTATGATAATGTAATTAATATTGTGATAATTTATTAAGTATTTAATTTTTATTATTGTTAGATGCATTTTTGTCTTTTCTTATGATTTTGCAATAAATATGTTTCTTTTCAATAGACAATTTGATAGTTTTTTTTTTTTCAAGTTGTGCTTATCAACTTTTTTTTGGTGAACATATTCAGACAATATTATGTCAATAAAAAATTTGTATTGTTAATATCATAACTCATTTTTCTAATATTCATATATATATCCTCTTGCGTTTACCCATGAGGAACATGCATGTTTGGCTATTTAGTATTTTATTGATAAGAACGTCAATAAATTAATGTATTGATAAAAAAAAAAATTGTTTACCCAATGGCTTTAGTTGTATATCTAATAACAAGTTCATAATAGAATAACTCATAGTTTTCTCAAAGCGTGATCATTCATTGACAGATCTCAAGTGTTGTATCATTGATCAAATGATATGCTATTCTGTACATGTTTGTTAGAGAAAAGTTGTATATATGTTCCACTCATGCACGTCACAGGGTCCAGATTTTTGCTGCTCAAATTATAATTATATTCCAGCGTGCTCTTAATTTCATCTTGTTGTAGGCTTGCAGCATGTGCACGCTTTTTTTGCCAAATGTTTACAATACTTCTCTACCACCCTCCTCTATCGACTCATTAATTGTGATGATCGAGCCAGGAGTACGTTCCCTTCATAATCAATCTCTATACATAATTAAGTGCATTCCCACATGATAATTGATATGATCACGTTTTCTGTCAAAGTGGCCACGCAAAGGTGATAATTAACGAGAGAACAAAATACTATAATTGGATATCAAAAAACAATCAGATATTTGATATATTTATAAAGTGATGTTGTAACTCTTTATAACTTTAATTTAATTTGTTAGTTGGATATCACAAGTTTAAAGATAACATAACATGATAAACATGTTGTAATTTGCTTACGTGATGTGACGTGATATAAATTAGTCACGTCAAATTTTTTTATATATTTAAATTTAAATTGTTAAAATTTTAGAAAAAAGATATAAAATATATGAAAAATTCTAAACAAAATTAAAGTATATAATGTTGCAAAGAAAATATTTTTTTAAGGAAATTGATATTACTTTAAAATTTCAAATTACAAATATTCATTAAACTAAACTAGAGAAAATGAATAAAACTTGAATATTCTATATGAGTACGGCCAGTATCACACTATTACAAAGAAAACCTTTCCCATCGCTTGAAATCGCACATTACCATCTGTTTTTGATCCGATGCATATCGCTCTGATAGAAAATGTATGTACATATACCATCGGTTGAAACCGATGGTATTGGTACTTTTCCCATCGGTTAAAGGTTTTTCAACCGATGGTGTTAATATTTTTCCCATGGTTTTCAATACCTTTTAACCATCTGTTTTGACAGTGAACCGATGGTGTTTGATTATTTATTTATTTATTTATTTATATATTTTTAGAATGCTTATATTTTTAATATTTCCTTCAAAGATGTTTCTAGCCTCTAATTTTGCTAGCAAATAACATTCAATAATTACAAATAACATTCAACAATCATGATTCCAACAATTAATCAAATTATATCAACCATGTCACTAAACAATAAAAAAGTTGAATACTCTATGTTTCATATCGTGGCATGATGTAATGTGGCGTGATGTATAATTTTTGCTTGAATACAATCACGTCACGCAAATGCAAATCGTATCACATAATCAACACACGTGACATTTCGCGACATAACTAATCACAGCGTAACTAATTTTCTTCTCTGAGGACAAACCATTTGCACCGGAGCTATTTACTAGTTTTATTTATCGAGAGATTTGTTAACTATCGCCGAAAGATTTGGCTCGTTTCGAGGTTTCGCAATAATATCTATTTCAAATTCTCACCCATTACATTATTCATATTCACTACTTTGTTTAATTTCAGCATTATAATCATTGCTCTTTAAAAAAAGCTTACTTCAGACTAGATAAGTTTACTACAAACTGAAGTTGTTTTGAAGGAATTTTATGTATACTCTTCAAAAATTTCGAAATTATATATTTTTCTTCTAAGATTCATAATATTATTTAACAAATGAGGATTGAGATCCTCATTTTTCATAAAAAAAAAGATTCATAATATTAATTTATTCTTACAATACAAATGTATCCAATTTATTGCATTTTCTATTATAAGTCGTTTTAAATTTATAAAATATTCATTTTAATTAATTTTATTCTTAATTTAAAATATATATAACTTGTGTAGGATAAATATTTAATCTTCTAATTGATTGGTTTGTGTGAGAAAATAGTCATACACGAATCAGCATACACTTGAGTGTGCGTTCCAAGTTGAAAATGAAACGTTTGATCTCACAAACCGGTCAAGTAGAAGACCGAACATCTTGTACATGTGCTTAATATTATTTATTTTTAATAAACGAATAAAATGAGAACTTTATAAATTTAAAATGAGTTTTAAGACAATAATTTAGATAAATTTAAGAGTTTTTAAAATTTAGAAAGATAAATATAATATTATGAATTTTAGAAGAAATAAAATATTATTTAGAGAATTTTGAAGGATATTCAAGACTTTTTTTATTGGAATTATTTTGGGCAATTTTTATTAATATCCCAAAAAAAAGTTAATTTTAAAAATGCTCCCGTGTTTTTTTTTTTTTAAATGTCCTGACCGCTAGGCCGACCGGCGGCCCAAAAAAACCAATAGACTGCCCCTGCAGAGGCGGGCCAAACCCCTTCCAAACCGCCCCTTGTAGGGGTGGGCCACACCTCTAGCAGACCACCCGAGCCAGGAGCGGTCCACTAGGGACCAGACCGCCCCTGGTCCGGGCGGTTCTCTTTTCTTTTTCTTTTTTCTTTTTAGAGAGATCTTAATATTTGATTTAAATAATTTTGTGAATAAAAAGTTTTCTTGTTTAGAGTGTACGTTCAAAAATAAGACATTTGATATATTTATGAAGTGATGTCGTAACTCTTTATAACTTTGATTTAATTTGTTAATTGTGTTAGTTTGTAATAATCTAGAAGTCAATAATACGATAATTTATCATAAAGCTTTGTTCATGAATTGGATGATTAATATCATTTTGTTACCTTGAGTATTATTGCATTTATGGATCATTTCGAGTTCATGACTAAAATTGTGAAACTCCATAATATAGATGATATATACTCTTAATCTTAAAAGGTCACTGACCAAGGTAATTAGCAGGAACACTAATTGCCGCTATAAGGTTAGTATGTGGATTAAAAGATGGTTAAGTTTTACAAACCACCTGACACGAGATGTCATTTTAATCACATAGATACATGTTCTAGGAACATGGCATTTGACAAACCTCGAATGAAACATTAAATAGAATTGTGTTCGTTTCATTTATGTTTTTATTCAGTGTCACGTTCTACAGTATGAGGTATTTATCGTTCACACTGAGAGATATGTACGTGTGATTGTTATCCACCATTGTCCGTAAAAAGCAGTCATAACGGTAGCTTTTCCATATGTATAGCTTAGCTGAGGAAGTGATGGTTTACCAAGAATACTATTTGTCCCTCGTATTTTATACGAGCTATAGCATCACTGGGCCCATTGATAGAGTAAGATTATCAGCGTGCGGTATGATTACAAGAGTAATCATATTTGATAATCTGCTAAAGATTAAGAAAATATTAAGTTTAAAAGGATGACACACATCTACCTTGAAACTAATCCGATAGCTATGAGACAGAAGAACAAACACAAGTAAATTATTTACTGGATCGTGATATTGTACTGTACAGCATCATCTGTGTAATTGGATGGTCATGATGTGTTGCCAGACGTCACCCATGATTATAGAAGTTAAAACAGTTTTAACTCTATTTACCAACATAACACAGATCCTATTGGGTCACACCATATAGGAGTTAATCAGAGAATCTTATTGTCATTGATTATAAATTGGTTATGATCAATAGTAAGATGGTTATAATTAATTATACGTGTTATAATTAAATTATAAATGTTATGTAAAAATAACAAGCAAAAACATTGGTTAATTTATAAACGTGTGTGACACGCTGTATAAAAGTTAACCGGTTCATTTATAAATGTGCAGGACACGTTGTATAAATTACCGAAACAACAAACCACAAGAAAAATATATATATAATTGTTCAGAATAATTATACGAATATTATTTGTGTTCGGGCCGAGGGCATTCGGATCTTTTCAGATTCGTCCTTATCCTCATGACATGTCATCGATCATATCCAGATGGCATGTCATCAATCCTATCCATAAGGGCAAAATGGTCATTTCACATCTATGCCACCTTGCATGATGTAGAAGCATGGAGAAGAATGTGGAAGGGTGTGGAAGGGGTATTTTGGTCATTTCACATATAAATGGATGAGGTGTCAATGGCATACCTTGTAAATAGGCCGAACTTGGAGGGCATTTCGGTCTTTTGCAAACCTCCTCAAAAGCCTATAAATAGAGGGGTGCATGTAGAGAGAAAAATCACAAATTCACTTGTATCGTTTCGTGCAGAATCGAATCGGTATTTTCTCTCTTTCTCGGTTTCTCTTCCAAATAGTATTTCGATTGAGAAAAGAAAGTTATACGTAGTTGATGTATAATCTTGCGGGTTGTTGTGGAGTATATTTACGGGACCCATGAATAGTGTTTTATCGAATTTCATGGTATGTTAGTTTTGCTCATTTGATGAAACTTAGTAACCGAAAATTCGTGTTTACGGGTTTTCATCTTTTCCCTATGAATAGTATTTTTGCAGAATTTCGCAGTTTATGGTATTTCTGGCAGAAGAAATTAACCGCTCTCTGGTTAGTCCTGGTGGATAATCGATAGAGGCATCAGACGTCTAATGCTCTGAGACGAGTCGATTCCTTCCGTGATGTAGCTCTACACGCTCGGTCTGCATTCCAACTGTGATTTGGAAACAAGGTATAAGTATGTTATATTAATATATTTAATTGGTAAGTAGATTAAAGTTTTAGAAATCAATCATGGAGTAGATTTGTAAAAGGATTAAATTGGATTTTGATGCCAAAGGAATACTGAAGGTGGACCGCCTTGGAAAGTTTCCTGACATACCCCATTTAATCCTGAGTTTAAGTTGGCCGTAGAAATTTTTGTTCTACGGTCATTCCGCACCTTAAGCCTAAACGAGTTTTGGTTACCGTGAAACCCCAAAAGTGGTATCAGAAACCCAACAAGTTGGATATCACAAATCTAAAGATAACATTAATTAATGACTTGACCTTAATTCTTAATAATTTATTTTATTCAAATATACACAAGGAAATATGGTTAGATTGCCTCAATGATGTCAACTTTTTTTTTAGAGAATAATTGAATTATTTGATTATTATCAACATATACCATTTGCTCGGAGATAGGCAAACAAATACAGTAAATAGTAAATGCATTTTAAAATAATAATATGAATAATTCTTGAATAATCTCTTAGGCTTTTACTAAACAAAATACCGATCGTTTTACGTCTACCGTCGAACAAAAACTTAAATTGAGTTTTTGAGGCACTAAACGATATTTTTTTGAAATTCTGATGCTTTAGATGCCCGAGGGTGATGCCCTAGGTGATATTTGGATCCGTGTCATCCCCCCTTTCTGAAAAGTCATCATATGCGGAAATTCGACTTTCTTAGTCAAAGTTATGGCTGTTTAAAGTTTTTTCGAAAGTTAAACTTTGGAAATTCATAACTAACTGTAGAAAAATCCAAATAAATTGAAATTTATGTCAATTTTGTGTATTTTTTAATGCTCTACATGCTGGTATAATCACTTTTACAATTTGGTCCCTGTATCAGTCCAGATTTGTTGATTTATCAGAAGAGATCAAATTTGATATACATATACATATATTCGGTGTTTTAAAATGTGGCCGCATGCGCCGCATTTGCAGCCGTATGGGCTATGTATATATGTATAATATACGTATATGTAATTATGTATATGTATATGTAATATAATATAATATAATACATGTGTGTGTGTGTGTGTATGTATATGTATCTTTTGAATCAAAGCCAAATCCTTAATTAGTGTTATCTTTAGGGTTGTGATATCCAATTGACAAATCAAATTAAAGTTATAAAGAGTTACAATATCACTTCATAAATATATCAAATGTCTTATTTTTTGGCGTATACTCTAAATAAGAAAAAAATTTCTTCACAAAATTATGTAAATCAAATATTAAGATCTCTCTAAAAAAAAGAAAAAAAAAAGAAAAGAGGACCGCCCGGACTAGGGGTGGTCTGGTCCCTAGGGGACCACCCTTGGCCTGGGCGGTTTGCTAGAGGTGTGGCCTGCCTCTGCAGGGGGCGGTCTGGTAGGAGTTTGGCCCGTCTCTGCTAGATTTTTTGGGTCGCTCGTGGACCTGGCGGTCAGGACATTTTTCAAAATAATCAAATACGGGGGCATTTTTAAAATTAACTTTTTTTGGGGTATTAATAAAAATGGCCGGAAATTTTTTTTGGTGCAATACACAAAGGTCATGTTTGGTTGTGGAGTAAATTGCTTATTTGAAGTTAAGATATATTGAATTAATTATATTTTGTTGGAGATTGGTGGCTTAATTTGATTTCGAAAGAGAAAATTATAAGTTGGATGTTATTCTTAACTGCGAGATCCAGATGAGTAAAGTAAAATATTTGTTTGACTGAAATGTGATTTCTTAAATGTGACTTCATCTTAATCCTTCAAATTTAATGTTTGTTTGACTTCTTAAAGGTAAAGTAAAATATTTACACCACCACTTATTCAGCAATCAAATATGACTATACTGCCTAGTGCAATCGTTTTTTTTTTTTTTTTTTTTAACTTGGAAGCGAATTTTCAAAGATTATGTATTAAAATAAAGAGGCAATTTCATGTATATCCCTCAATTATTTCAATATTACGTATCTATCCCTTCAAAATCAGTAATTATATATTTATCTTTGAAAATTGTACAAACTCACATAATTGTCCGATCTAACTCTGTAACATATTAAATATCACCAGAAATAATTTAATAATATTTTTTAAAACTTATATTACAATATTAATTAATATTATGTTGATCATTATGCCATTCGTTTCTTTCTCTTTAGTCCGACTAAGTTCACTTCTTTGTAAGGCACCAAATCTCCCCCGCCTCTCTCTTCAAACGCATCAAATAACATATTTCTCTCTACCTTCCCTCATCACCTCCCCTCTTACAGATTTTTCTACTCCTTGCTGCTTTAATTTTCCATCTTCGTTTGGAGAGAGGGACGGGAGGTTTGGCGTCTTGGAGAGAAGAAAACTTATGCGGACTAAAGAGACAAAAACAAAGGACATAATGATTAACATATTATTAATTAATATTTAATATTTTTTATGTTTTAAAAATATTATTTAATTAGTTTGGAGATATTTGATATGTTATAAAGTTATATTGGACAAATATGTTAGTTTGTATGATTTTCAAAAATAAATATGTAATTACTGATTTTAGAGGGATATATACGTAATATTGACACTTCTGAGGGATATATACGTAATATTGACACTTCTGAGGGATATACATGAAGTTGCCCCTAAAATTAAAAGTCTTTACATCTATTCTCCTTGGCCTCCCCCCTGCCGAGTGCAACTTACTAGGTTCAGATTACCGATTACGCCTGGTTTTCTTTGTTAAAATCCAACTGGATTTGGGCCCAAAATTTCCTCAGCCCAAAAAATAAGAAAAGAAGTTTCAAAGAATAGTGAGAGTATTGGTAGCTGTGAATTAAAGCTGCAAATTAGGGCTTTCCCTCGAAAAATAAAATAAAATAAATATGGTGAAGCCAAGCTTAATTAAAACTGAGAATGAAACAGTAAACAAGCACGCACCTTGGAATAAAAGGGTGTACTTTTATTGAGGTCAAAAGACTATCTAATTAGGTCTTTAACTTTAGCAAAGAACGTTATAAAAAAATAAAAAAAATAAAAAAATTAGCAAAGAACGGGATAGAAAAATCTACCAAATTCATTTTCTGTACAAAATTCGCTCAAGTTTTCCCCGACTGGTAAACCACAAAGCACCAAACACGTGCTACCCGTACTGCTTGTCGGATATTGGATCCTATAAACCATACCCGAACGATAACTTCAAATATTTATATCCGCATCCGCAAACCAGTTTTTGACTGTAGTAGCGTACGTGCACCTTAAAATGAACATGTATTTTTTCAATACAGTAAATTCTATATAAAAAGAAAAGCTATTTTGAGCATATATATAAATTGTGCTATACCATACAATGATATATACGACTCTCTCATAATATGATAGTTAAACTTAAATCAGTCAAACATATTTTTCCTCAAAAAAAAAAAAAAATCAGTAAAACATATTTAAAGGCGGAGTGAGACAAAAATATTGGGTTATCGGATCACGAGTTATAATACCCACTAGTTGACCTGGTTCTGAAATCTGAATGACTCTATCGAATATTTTTCAGGTTGCTAACCTTACCTACCTTACGCATGCATGGTTGTGTCTCTCTCGGTTTAATTAAATTTGAAGCCCCAGATATGTTAGTTCATCTCCTCTTGACTAAGATCATGTCTTCACTCAATCAGCAATCACATCCCATAAAACCCCATCCAAGTGCTGGTCCCTCTCCAACAAAATTATTTCACTCTCATCACCTTCCAAAGAAATTAAAGGAAGAAAAGGATATATAACAAAAAAAATGGCATCCTCCAAATTCATATTCATATTCATATTTGTGTGTTTTGTTGTCGGCAGTTTGATGCCATCGACGAAGGCTCAAGACCCTTCAAAGCTGACCCTGGAGTACTACTCCAAGACATGTCCCCATGCACAACAAATTGTGCGCACCGAAATGGAGTGCTTTGTGCGTGCCGACCCACGCAATGCCGCCCTTTTACTCCGCCTCCACTTCCATGATTGCTTTGTTCAGGTCTCCTTTTTAAGCATTATTCTCTTTTTAAGTAAGAGTAATTCTACGTGCATGACATCTAGTTTTTTATAGTACATCCAACTTTTACAGTACATATATTTGCTAAATATTATTAAAATTGTAGATGTGTTCTTAATTAGTAATTACTTAGATAGGAATTGTATCAAATTTGAATAAATTTTGAATTTAAATGGTTATTCATCGTAAATTCATTTAAATTTTACAGTAAAATTAAAATTGTTTGATGGATGGTTACAAAAACGTTTGTTAAATTGACCCAAAAAATCATAATGTTTTAATTTGGATATATTTTTTAAATATATTATACCAAATAAAAATTGAACGCACAATAAAATTACGCTCCATGAAACTGTTTCTATTATATGTAAGCAAGTAAACGCCAGATAGAGGCATAGAGCAAAAGAGGATAGGGAATAGATCATTATATGTGCAAAAAGATATAGTAAGAAGGGAAAAAAAAAAAAAAAACACAGAGATTTTAATGTTAAGACGTCTAAGTAAACCTTTTGTTAAAAAAAAATGAACATGAGAGCTTTATGCATTTGGACAAACCAAGAAAATAACACATGAACAAAAATACATCGCTTGATTGTTGCAGGGTTGTGATGGATCTGTGCTGCTAGACGACACGGAAACATTGATCGGCGAGAAACAAGCAGAGCAGAACGTGAATTCGCTTAAAGGTTTTGATTTGGTTGACAAGATAAAGGAGAAGCTCGAGGCCGAGTGCCCCGGTGTAGTCACATGTGCTGATTTACTTGCCATTGCTGCCAGAGACGCAGTTGTCTTGGTAAGAATGAACAATTTGTACTTGTTTTACAGCAGTTTGATCAACAAATTACAAAAATGTGACAGATTGATAAACAAGTTTACAATTTGGGCAGGTTGGAGGACCGTACTGGGATGTGCCGGTGGGTCGGTTGGATGCAAAGAAAGCGAGCCTAGATTTAGCCAACGATGACATTCCGACTGCTCAACAAGGCCTTCTCACTCTCATCTCCAAGTTCTGGGCTAAAGGCCTCTCTGCAACCGACATGGTTGCCCTTGTTGGTACGATCTTTTTCTCTTTTTTTCCAGAATTCGTACACAGTCAATTGCACACAACACAAGAAAGAAAGGTAATTGTATAAAATACAACTTTCTATGTCAAAAAAAGTTTTAAAAAATAATTCTATTTGCAGGGTCCCACACAATTGGTTTTGCACGGTGTGCCAATTACCGGGACCGCATATATGGTGACTTCGAGCAGACCTCCAAGTACAACCCTTCATCGGAGACCTATCTGAACAAGGTAAAGGAAACATGCCCAATGGATGGTGGGGATGACAACATCAGCGCAATGGATTATGCATCTCCAGCTGCATTTGACAATGCATTCTATGAGCAGCTGATCAAAGGAGAAGGCTTGTTGAACTCCGATCAGGAAATGTGGTCAAGCATGGTCGGTTCACAAACCGCTGATTTGGTAAACAAGTACTGGGCTGACCCGGGGCTGTTTTTCAAGCAGTTCTCGGATTCCATGGTCAAGATGGGGAATATCACAAACCCGGATGGCGGCGAGGTTAGGAAGAATTGCAGATTCGTTAACACATAAGCTTGGGCTGTTTGATGTTTAGTAGATATTGAATTAATGTGTTACGTTTTGTTTTTAATTAGTACTTTGGTTATACTGTCAAATAATATGTTTATTTTGCGTTTGATGAGATCAGATTGTTGATGGCATTGTAAAAATGAAGCATTTGAATACAGGTATACGGTTGCATTTTTTTTTTACTTAAAAAACACTCAACCTGTAATTTAAAAATATTTTCATAAGAACGTGCAAGTTGTGCATATATTGCTCGGTAGATTCGAATGATACCGATTTTAACTTCAACAGGCCATACAATTAATAAATAAAACAGTAATATGGAAGTAATACAAAAAGATAAATTTCCCAATGCTTCAAGTAAAAAATACAATCCATATAAAATACAGCTAGTTACAACTTTCAAATCTTCAAACAATGCATCGTTTACAACTCTATCCTCTTATTAGGTTTTCTGAACTTGGTTTCAGACCAACAACTGCTCTCTTTTGTACAAAGGTAAGAGACAATAGAACCGGTACTCGGTTTCAACACGCCAAGAGCAATTAACAAAATACACTGAATATGGGTTGCGCCTATTCATACTATACAGAATTAGTTACAATAGAGCCACTAAAATTTTATCATTTTTGCACCAGACCACTAATCAGAAGAACCAAACATTCAAATTAAACTCCAAACATTGAAACCTTGTGCTCAATCTGTTTTGGATCATCATTTCCCTAAATGTTTATCAATTACGAAGCTAAACATAGGATTTAGCCATAATTGACAAGGTAAAATGATGCAGTGGACATTTTAAGTTTCAAGTTCCCCTCTTTTGACTGACTGTAAAATTCTAGGGTAAAAATCAATGTGCAAAAACAGTAAAATTTTAGTGGCTCTTCTAAATTTTACTCACAAAAATATTGCAATGATATCACCTCGGCCCAGAGAGCTCAACTGCCTGAACTAACAAAGATGAGTCATCAGTTAGGTCTGAGTAACACCTGTTGAAGGAGAAATCAGGCACCTTGAACTTGTGTGACTCAACTCGCTGAGATGCTTCCCACCTTTCAGCAAGCCCATCTCCTTCTAGCATTCGTACCACCTCTGACATTTTGGGCCTCTGACCTGGTAGAAATTGAGTGCACAAAAGTGCCACTTGCACCATCTCTTCAAGTTCAATTCGGTCGTAGTTGTTTTTCAGACCCTTGTCAACTAGCACATCGAGTTTCTTCTCTTGGTGCATCTTCTTCACCTAAAACCAAGGATATAGATATTTATATGTATTCTTCTTCGTAGTTTTGAATTTTCAATAAGTTTAGTTTTCATGGAGCTTTTGAAGCTTTATTGCACGAATTCAGGGTGAATTGAGGGATATTTGGAATAATTTGAGGGCACTTGAGCCTAGCACAGGTGATAGGTTAGGTGGTAAGAACTGATATGAGGTTTACCAATCTTGTTAAGGACTGAATTAAGATAAGGGGTTAATTAACAAGAGGCTCAATCTGGCCTAAGACACAGAACTAACAACAAAATACAGTAGAACTGTAAAAAAATATGCTTATTATAGCTTTGTACCCAATCAAGCATCGCTCCCTTCTGGTTCGACGATTTACCAAACTCCAGCGCAGTCTGGCCTGTGATCAACTCCAACAGAAGAATCCCAAAACCAAACACATCAGTCTTTTCTGACGATTGACCGGTCGACAGATACTCAGGTGCAATGTGGCCAACCGTGCCACGAACTGCAGTGGTGACATGAGAGTCTCGGTGGTCTAACAGTTTTGCCAGCCCGAAGTCACCAACTATGGCTTCACAGTAGTCGTCTAAGAGAATGTTTGCAGCTTTCACATCTCGGTGTATTATTTTGGGGTCACATTGCTCATGGAGGTAGAGGAGCCCTCGAGCAGCACCAAGTGAAATTCGCTTCCGCGTCATCCAATCTAAAGATGGCTTCCCTAAAATAGAGATTCGAGAAACAAATTTCAAACTGGTATAAACATTGTTGAGATGTTCCAACACCGCATACTATACCAAGAGTAGAACTAGGGTGCTCTTAAGCTCACCAAGGTGTTTGGTGAGCTTAACTCCAAAATCTGTTGTATTGATTTCAAATGATAAATCTGAACCATTGAAACCCATCTACTTCACAAGTGATGAATTTACATACGAAGTTTTGAAAATTTATAATTATTTTAGTACAGAGTCAAGTGGTCAAACTTAGAATATTTATAATTAATTTTAGTACATTCATTTTTTTAACATTTTTTTGACCACTTTGACTTTATACTAAATTACTTCGAAATTAATTTTGGTGGATTCATTTTTTTAACATTTTTTTACCACTTGACTTTGTACTAAATTAATTCAAAATTTTAAAACTTTGCATGTAAATTGATCACTCGTGAAGTAGATCGGTTTCAACGGGTTTTGATTCATCGTTTGAAGTCCATCTAATAGGTTTTGGATTTAAGCTCACCAAACACCTTAGTGAGCTTAAGAACATCCTAGTTCTACTCGTTAATCCAATACATGCCTGTAATATTAAGCGTATTATATTCAACTAAATATCGGGCTACTGGCCAACCCCTCAAAATGTGGAAAACTCAAGTTGGCATTTAAAACACAAGTATAAACGCAGAAAAAATAAATCACACTCGAGTATCACCTTTAAGCCGAGAAGCAACACTCCCATTGGACATGTAAGGATAGACAAGCAGCCTCTCAGTGGCAGTCATGCAAAAACCGTAGAGCTTGAGCAAATTTCTATGTACAGCCAAGCTGATCATTTCCACCTCAGTCTGGAACTGGATCTCACCACCGGCTGCATTGCCATCCTTGAGCCGCTTGACGGCAACCAATGTGCCATCAGGCAGCTGCCCGCGGTAGACATTGCCAAACCCGCCCTTGCCCAAGATGTGCTTCCCACTGAAGTTGTCAGTTGCAACTTGCAGCTCCCTGAAGCTGAACCGTTTCACATTTCCCAAGCTTACTTGTGGTGCATTGTGCTCTGAAAGTTTTTTTTTTTCAAATATAATGAATTTGAAAGTTAAAAAAAAGATTGAAAATAGTAGCAGCTTAAAAAAAGAAATGTGAACCCTTGATTAATTATTGTTTAATTTGTAAAAAAACCCAAAAAAGCACTGGAAAATGTGAGGGGAAAAGACAATTGCCAAAAAATTGAACCTGGCAAGTTTAAATTGTTAAGTTTACATACCATCGATGTCAAATAGGATCTGTCTATTATGCCTTTGCCTCCACCAGAAGAGTAATCCCACAGTTAGAAAAAGGAAGCTGATGCAACCAATACTCGAACCAAATGCAACCGCCACCTTGTGATTTCTTACTTTCCCTGGAAGGGGAACACCTTCAAATGAACAGAGTTTTAAATTAACTTCCATTCCCTTAGTAAAATGTATTATGTGTAGATATGTTATTTTTATGTCCAACAGAAAGGTTATGTGAAATTAAATTTTTTAAAAAAATCACCGTGATCAAATTAAAGGCTAAAAAGAGAGGAAAGAATTATAATTTTGAATTTATCATTACTTTGTGTATTTGTGAGGTTCGCCATGGGCATTGGCTGTATACCAAAACAATCTTTCTGTTGACCGGCCCCACATATCAGGGGATTGCCTACAATACTGCACCAAAGTTGTATGCGTAAGTGTTCAGAAATCTTTAAATTGCCAAATTATATCAGCAAGCTTGTATGTATTAATGGGATTTGTGGAGTCTAGTGCTGACATGGTCAATTGATTGGTCAAGGAAACCTCTAATTTTGCTCAGTTGAACATTTCAATTTTGTTGGGGTGATTGATTTGCTATGTACTTCATGGAAATTTGAGTGGTCTTGTAACAAAATTCTTTCTTTTGCATGCACGATATTCTGCATGCAAATAAATAATTCAAAAAACTTTTTAAGGAAATTGCAGTTTTGCTTCAATCTTATTGTGTAGATCAAAGGCTCAAATGCTTGAACAAAATAAACAGCACAAAAGGATCCCTTACTTGTATGTCCTCGCTAAAACCCCAGGAGGGAGAGGACCGCTTAAATTATTATAAGACAAATCCCTGTTAAAACCAAATGAGATTAAAAAAAACTGGCTAGTAAGGAAACCGGTTACGATTACAAGAGGCTTTCAATAAAACTTACAGGAAAACAAGCTGTGACAGATTCAAGGCTGGCACAGGAAATGCTCCATAAATGTTATTATTGCTGAGCTTCCTAGTGAATTTCAAAATTAAAGAAAAATCAAGATATAACATAATTCGGGATCAAGGATTTTAATGGAGGTCTATAAGAGATTTCTCACAAAATCAGCAATCTTTGGATTTTATCCATTTTACAAGGGCATTTTCTGGCATTAAAAGTTTTTGACATTTTGCAGGGTTATATATGAAAAATTCTCCTATAGAGAATAATGAAAGAATTCAGAGATATATACTTACAAATATTGAAGGCTTTGTAGGTGACCAAAGGAGGCAGGGATATCCCCATAGAAATGGTTGTTCGAGAGGTCAAGGGTTTTGAGACTGGAGAGCTTGCCAATATCTGGTGGAATAGTCCCTGACATGTTATTGCTCTGTAACAACCTAGATAAAACAAAAGAAGGAATGCCCCTTAATAATCATACCATGCAGTACATTTTTATCATACAGATACCCCACAAAGTCTTTTGATGGGGTACAGTTTCAGGTGAAATGGTATAAACTCATTTTGAGTTAGTTTAATATCAAATGGCACACAAATTTGATCAAGTAACCATCGAAATTCCAGAACGCAAAAAATCCAACTAAGAATAATTTAATGATACTGATAACCAATTATATTTTACTTTACATTTTCTGTTCTGATGAAATTAAGAATTATAACTTTTCCTTGGTAGTCATTTTATAGACTCAAATATGATATTCAATTTTTTCAGGGTTAGAGATGAGAATTTCTCCAAACAGTACTAGCAAACAATTGAATAAGCAAACTTACACCGTGACAAGATTCGTCAAATTCCCTATGCTGGGAGACAGTGGCCCGGACAAATTCTGGCTTGGAGCTTCTCTGTAAATAAAGTAAAAAAAACAAAAAACAAAAAAACCCATGTTTAAAATACCATAGAACTTTTTTTATATTTCAAAGTTTAAGTGAAACTAAACTTGCATGAAATACTTACAAAGATATAACTAAATTTTCAGAAGAGCATGTCACCATGGTCCAGCTACAAGGATCGACAGCATCTTTGTCCCAGTTTTTTAAAGCTCCATGCGGGTCCTTTAGCAAGGCCTTTATACTCATCAATGCTTGCACTGTTTTATACCAACGAAGGAAAGAAAAACAGAGGAATACACTATAAGAGAAAATTAGTTTAAGTTCATTTTTCTTGTTTGCATGTTTTGAGAATAAAAGAGCAATAAAGACACGAGTTAAAGTTCAATTTGAGGTCAGTTTAGATCAAACTGAAGCATCATGTGAAAAAAGAAAATGCTTTTTACTTGTTTTGGGATGAAAAGAGCAAAAGACCCATCAGTTAAATTTCATATTAAATTGACTGAGAGAGAAAAAAAAAATTCGGTTGTTACTTGTTTTACGGTGAAAAGAGTGAAGTCCCATCAGTTAAATTTGAATTTCAAAAGAGAAAATCACCTTCTATGTTGACACCTTTGGAAGTTAGAAGGCCAGAAGCAGAGATGCTCAAAGCACAGAGAATAAACATGGCGAATAACCCATTAAACCTTGGTGCCACCATTAAACCAGCAACAATATCCAGCCAGGAGTTTAGCATTGATGGGAGAAAAGGGAAGAAATCAATGCTCGGGCGATTTTATTCTTAGACGAAAACCCATCAATGGGTTCTTTTTTTATTTTTTGATAGGTTTTGGTTTCCTCTCTCTCTCTCTCTCTCTCTCTCTCTCTCTCTCGCTCTCTCTCTGTGGTTTTTATCCTTCACAGTTTGTCCTTGGCGCTTGGTGTTGGTACTGAGACTCTGATAGACTGAGAGAACAAAAGCATGCAGCCTTACTTTCTAACTTTGTTTTGGCGCTGTGAGACGTCAGTAGAAATTGACATAAAAGAAGATGCTTGTGTGTTTGGGGTAGCAAGTAAAGTAGAGAGAGAGAGAGAAATAAAAGGAAGAGGGAACAAACATGCCTGCCACCTGAAGTCTGCTCGAATTAGGAAAATACTTTAATTAACAAAAGCATGCTTTTCATATACATCCGTCAAATTTTGAGAAAATGCTACTGCGAATAATTGCCAGACTAATGCAAATTAATATAGTCATCCTTTTGGGCTTTTGGCTTCTTTTGCTCTTTAGTACACCAGTAACAAACTCATCCAATATGTACTTTCTTTCTTTTTTTCTACTTGATTTGCTTCTTCACAATATATTTTGGCAGTTCTTTTGTGACGGTTATCATCCAGTATCAACCTTTAAAATTTTACTTTTACTATAGGATGCTGAACTTCTGTTAAAGACACGTCCTTTTAATTGTTGTAGCAGTAATAAGTTTTTTTTTTTTTTAGATAGAAATTGTAACACGAGATGCTAATAATTTGCTTAAAGGGGGTTTTGGGTTTTCATCTTGTGCACTAACCATTAGACGATGCGATACATGACTATACCCTATCTAATATTTATAATTTGTGCTATCGAAACTATTAAAATTAAATCAAACGGTTCAAAACTCCTTATTCTTTCTATTATCAAATATAAGAGAGAGCTATCCAATGAAAATGAGGAGCAGATTGTTGAGGGTGTGAGGCATGATCACATCATCACATTAATGATAACATATGCACACTCTTTTTCTCCTGCATTAGGTACGTATAATCATTCTAATTAATACGATTAATCTAACCGTAGTAATTGCATTTATAACTAATATTCAGATTAAAACTATAGGGATCAACTAACAGTCCCCCTACTTCAGTCCCCTATCTGTCCCCCGCACTAAAAGACAAAAAAAAAGTTAAAACGTGCTAACTACCACCAAATAACAAGATTAATGTTATTTTATTAATAGTCAAAACGTATAGTATTCATACCTACGAATTTGTAGTATTCATACTTATTATTAGAACCATTCGTCATATGTAAACACAAGTTGGAGGGGACCAGTAACAACCAGGGGGACCGCTGACGTCTTGTGACAGCCTGGATTGGGGACCACAATCGTTTGAAAGCGACATTTACCAAGATTGGGGACCACTACAGCGAATCTATATATTATTCATATCTAAATAAAGAAGTATTCATATCTAAACAAATGAAGTATTCATTCTGACGATTACAAAGTATTCATACATGTTTAAAATAATTTATACAATTCAAAATTCAAAGTTAGATTCATCTCTCTCACCCTATCTCTTCCAAGAAGTATTCATACTGACGATTACAAAGTATTCATATATAACTAATGAAGTATTCAATATCTAACAAATGAAATATTCATATATATAACTATTCATATCTAACTAATGAAGTATTCACATATGACACTAACAATATTAACATCTGACACTAATAATATTCACACCTGTTCAGATTGGGACAAAAAAGAAAGATTGTTAGGGGGACAAAAAAGAAAGGTTGAAAATGGTGAATTTTGACCACGTGGGAGAACAAAAAAGAAAGATTGTTAGGGAGACAGATATGGGACAGATTCAAGGGGGGCAACATCTTTACTCAAAACTATATATATGATCAAGAATTAATGTAGCACTACTAATCTGTGCAATAAAACTATATGATTAAGAAGTAATCCGTGGTAAAATCTTTTTTGGTTGTTTTTTTTCTTCTTTTTAGTTTACTAATTTGGAGGGTTATATGTGAGAATTTACCTAACCCTTAAAAAATGATAAATTTTAACGCATTGGGTGGGGAAAGACGGAAGCTTGGGATCAGTCGTTTAAAAAAATGAAAAGAAATAGGCCAATTGTGGGGGCAGTTGGAGCACTCGCTAGGGAAATGTGTTAGAGGGAATTTTTGTGTACAATTTTTAAATCAAAGTAAAGTATCTTTGAGAGAGAGAAAGAGAAATAGAGAATAGAGCAAGACAGTGATTTTGACAGGGTACAAATGCTTCTGCCAAGGATGGCTTGTTGCATATGTAATCTCTTGGAAATGTACAAAACAAAATTTTACCCATGTTTATCGGCAAAACTTAAATTTGACGTGACCGTAGAGTAAATAACCAGACTAAATGTAACCTTTTAAATAATAAAGGGCCCGTTAACTCGTTAATTTTTTTGTATGATTTAAATACCCATTAATTCGTTAATCTTTTATTTCGTTTTTCAAAAAAATATTACGACTTACGTTATTGTATTTGGTCGAGGTCCAGAGATTGAACTTACAATTAGAATCATCAATTCAGATGGTTTAAGTTTATTTCAAGTGTAGACCCTTTATCAGTGACAAAAAAAAAAAAATCTCTCTCTCTCTCTTCTCTTAACTCTTTCTTTCTTTCTTTCATTTTATGGAGGGATGTCAATGGATACAGTACGGATCGGATAGAGGCATTTTCATATCCATACTCTACTCATATCCATTAAAATTTTACTGTACCCTATCTTATCCTTACCTGTTAAATTTATCGGGTAACGAAATAGTAGCAGGTGATAACGGATAACACTAATATAATAATTAGTTTTATAACATTTTACAAATTAAATATCAAAAACTCATTCATTTAACAATATGTAATTGCATTTCTGATAAAAAATAAAAATAAATGAGCAATCAGTTCCAACTAAATTGTTTTTATAAAAGAAGAAAATTCAAAAATATGAATATATATATTTAAGTGGGGTTGGAAATTCAATTGTATATATATGTAGATTTTATAGTTACCCTATAGGGTAACGGGTACGAAATAATCATTACTTATACCCTTACCCATTTGGTTAATGGAATTTTTTTTTATCCATACCCGTATCTAATAAGCTAACGAATTTTTTTTTTACCCATACCCATCTTATAGAATATGATACAAATTGGATAAACGGCTAAAAAAGTACCATTGACACCCCTAATTTCATGCACCTGCTAGCCTGAGAAGTGATCTGCGCCGTACACATTGCTCAGATGTAGGGGTTTTCTTTAAATTTGTGTTTGATTAAAAGAATAGTCCAAATCTACTAATTCTAAGGACATGTTCGGTAGCATGAGAATTTTGTAGGAAAGGGAATTTTTAATATATGAATGGAAATTTCAATTTGTCAAAATCAAAGTTTTTTAACCCGTAGAAAATTTGTAAATGTAGGTGTTCGGCAAATGCATGTAAAATTTTGAGTCATTTTTTTCCATGAGTGAGAAGACAAAAGTTAGGAAAATATTCTATCAGGAATTGCGAAAGGGGATTAATACAACATCGCCGAACATGTTACTTGGAAAAATTCCTATTACCCTTTTTTCCAAAAATCCCACGGGAACAAGTGCTTCCGAACATGCCCTAAAAGATTCCCTTTCATGGGATTGAAATCTATTATTTTTCTTGAACCCGTTCGACAAACTATTAGAATATAGAGGAAAAGTAAAATTTGGAATAGGCTTGAATTTTTCACTATTCTGATCGTGTTCAATTAATGGTAGAAGAGTGGAATAGTGGAAGAGTTGAATAACATTTGATAAACGAGATAAATTTATCTCTTGAGAAAAGCTAATTTCTCTATTTCATCTTTTCATGAAATAGGAAATTGGCTCATAGAGGAATAGAGGAAGGACCAAAATGCAAAAAATAGGAGTTTAACTGTAAAAGTTCAAACCCAATTTCACTCTATTCCTCTATTTCACTTTTGTCGAATGGGTCCCTTGAGAAAAGGAGCCCCCCTATCTATTTCTTTTCTTGAGAAAAGAAGCACCCTCCTATTCTTCCATCAAAGTCGTTCAAAATCTATCATACGATTGCAATTACATTTGATTTATTTTAATATATTATATTGATATAAAATAAAAGAAAGTAATTGAAGCCATATAATCGATTTTAAATAGCTCGAATGAAAGAATAAAAGGAGGCTCTTTTTCTCAAGAAAATGAACAAATTTGAATCCCCTTTTATGGTTATAGAGGAGGATATGAATTTCGTCTTCCTCTCCCCCCTACTCGCTCCTGTACTCCTCCGCTCCAGATTTGATTTTTGATTAAAATTTAAACTGACATAAATCAAGTTAGACTTTTGACTAAATGTGAATAGTTTGAATGGGCTTAACTGAAATTAAAGAACTTAGATCAATCTAAACCTATTCCACCACCAAACACTTTTTATAGGAGTGAGATTATCATGAATCATGATGCGTTCGGATGGTCAATTTTTTTGAGAAAATTTGTGAGAGTTTTGATGAGATAGGAGTTATATATCCCGAAGATTGTTCGGCGGTCATTCGATAATAAAAAAATTGATCCACTGAAAAATAAATGGAAATAAATTTGTACACAAATATAACAAAGTAGTTTACCGAAATGACATTTCAAATATCTTACGTTTTCCAAATATGTACTAAATAAATTATATCAAATTTTATAACGACTTTACTGTATTAACCATCAATATATATAAAAAGTAAAATATTAATTTTTTTAATCAATGATTGAATGTATAACGTGTCATTCAAATTTCATCATTTTCATATCATGACATTTACATCCAAGCAATTATATATTTTTTTTTGTTGATGTTCAAACAATCAAACACAACTTATTTTAGACGTCTAACGTATTGCTCGTCATGTTTAAATCCATTTCAATACATGCAACTTAAGCGCACCAACAAAAATGTTACTGTGGTAAATAAATCATTACGACATAAAACATACTAAATTCAGCTGATACTTCTGTGGTAATCTAATAGAATGGCTTTTAAAAAAAAAATTAAATTTGAGTCTCAATAGTTATAAATACATAATATATAACTAGTATCGTGCACGTGTTGCAACGGAGATATATTATAAGATTAAATAATATATAAAAATATTTTTTGGTTTGAACACAAAATAAAAAATATATATTTAAATGAAAATAAAAGACAAATTAAAAAAATACAAATAATAAATAATAATAAAAGAAACAATAAGAAATGAAAAAAAAAGAATAAAATACAACATAAAAAAATTATTAAGACATCATTGCGATTTAATATATAATTTTCTCAACAAGAAAGATAAGTCATTAAACGATTTAAAGGTGAAATAATTTGCAAAGAAACAAAATTAGAAAATATATAATTAAATGATTCAAAGAAAAAAATATGATTTAAATTCAAAATGAGTTCCATAGAGCACCATTTCATGGATTAACATAATTTTATGAATCAAATACAAATACAGTTTGACAGAAAGTTTTATTTTCTTTTCATTCTCTCCCTTCCCATACAGTACTTAATTTCCATCCAAATTAACAAGGTGTTAGGAAATCAAACGGTCTTCCATTGCAGCTAATGGATGGAACCGGTTTTCCTGCCCTATCGGTGCATGAATTCATCGAAACTAACAATTTTTGGTCTGTTGACAATTGGTACTGTCATGCGCATTTTCTTTAAACCTATAGCGGTGCAATGCGCCAATGCCAATAACATTAATTCTAGGTAAAGGGCACTTAGTTAAAATCTCGCGGATATATATAGATATATATATAGACAAAAAGAAAAATGTTATTCATTCGATGGGTCCATCATTCCATGATAAAATTTCATTAGGGGTCAGAAAAGTAGTCAAGCGGTGAGAACACACATAATTAGTCTAAAAGGTGTCATGCATGTCAATTCTCGAATCATTAACCACACCATCCTTTCAGAATTCAGATGATTGATAAAAACAAAATTATAGCCAGCAGAACCTATATATATATATATATATATATATATGTTTTCTTACTGCAAGGGGATCGATAACGGTCTTTCTACAATAAATTATTAAAATTAATTTAATTTGCTCCAATAAATTAGGTTTAGAGTAATATATAGAGATACTCGTTTACATATATAGTTCTATTTAATTTTGGTAAATTATTGGAACATTTACTTTCTGTGACAGATATTTTTGGTGCACTGAGACGGTACAGATACATACATGATACATGCATCGATCATCACATTTTAGGCGTTATAGGTTCACGTGAAATTGATCAAATAAAGCCTATACAATGGAAATGATGGCCGATGTTGATTTCTATTTAAAAATTATTTTGCTCGACGTACGTGTGGAATACAAGAAAAATAATTTTATTAGTCACTCTAAATTATTCTTACAACTATAATTCTATTTAAAAGTATAAACAGTCAAATACGGATCGGATAGTGATCTTATTGTATCTGTATCTGTTATATTTTTTTGGATACGAATACAGATTGGATATCGAACAGATACAGATATTTTTCATAATTAACTTGTTAGTTACAAAACATATATTATATTATTAAAATATTAGTCACTAATTATGTTATAGTGTTCATCAAAATATATATCTATATACAATTTAATAAATTATTGATACAATATGTAATATAATAAATCAATTTAAGAATATACAACACATTTGCTGTGGTTTAAAAGTATAATCGGTCGGATACCGATAGTTAAATGTCTTACCGTATTCTTATATGTTATAATTTTTCAGATACGGATACGGATACGGATACGGATCAAATAATTTAAGTAATTTTTCGGATTCGGATTTGGACAAAATTGGATAATATCTGATCTATTTACACCTTTACCTCTACTACTCAATACTTCCTACATCTCCAATCTACTATCACTCTTAGCTAGAAGATGAATTGCTTGATTTTGCTTGATACAAAATGGAGACTAAGGTTTCAAATTTATATTAGCTAATGGAGTAATCTAGAGATTAAATATTTTGTTTATTTGTACTTTTTTTTTATTCAACCGACATATGCAAAGTCGGTTTTCAAATTTTTGGAAATTGCTCCGCATTTCTAGTTCTTTGCCAAATATTTGGGCTAAGCTAAGTTGCTGGTACTTATTTCTGAGCAGAGACGGAATTAGACTTTCAAACTATTGTGTTCAATTATATAAATTTTTTATACTATGAGTGGGGATCGATTTTATAGTAACTATAATATTTTGCTTTAAATTATATAAAAAAATCATATATAAGTATGAAAGCTTTTAAAATGAATGGAGTCAATTAACTCTTATTCACTAAGAATGAATCCGATATGTTTAAAAATTATTATTACGCAATTAATATTAATAGCATGTAATGAAGCGAGATCATTATTAAAAAATAATAAAGTAAATAGTCAATCTAAAAAAGATGTAAAACATAATGAATCATAAAAGACGTAAGATATTTGAATCCACCTATTTAAATGTAGCACTGATAGTTTTTGCGAGCCAAAAAATTGATTCACAAACAAAATTTGCGAAGTTTTTTATATTTAATAACTTCGTTTCGGAGTCTGAATTTCTCAAATCCCAGTTTGGCCTCGTCAATTGAAAAAAAAATAATGGTTTACTTGTACACTACGAATACAATACAGAGTGTTGTACAAATCGGATGGTCCATTGCACGTCAAGATTCGTGCCTTGTCGTTATGACTCGATTGAATCATCTTTAACCTGTTCTGCTCTGTTCTTTTTCTCATTTTTGTAAGAGATGCTTTTGTTGAAGTAAACTGGGAGCTTGCCCATGCTGTGAGTGGTACGATCCATATGACTTGGTCTATGCAACAACTCTGTAGTCTGTACCGGAGAGTTGGTATTGGAAGAATCAAAAAAGCAAAGCATAAAGCTAGTGCAGAGCATGTGGACCAATTATTCTATTTCTCTCTCTCTCTCTCTCTGCTGTTTAAATCTGTAAAAGGAGAAGAAAAAAGATATGCACGCACAAATTCTCGTGTTTTGAACCCGCCACCTTTCTCTCTCCCCACGCCCAATCAAACAAAAGAGGGAATTTGGGACACAAATGCCTGGCCAAGCTTGAGGAATTATGAAATTCTCTTGGGATAATCATGTCGCCAAATTTCTGGAATAACTCATAAACGATACACAAAATTATGTTAAGGTTTGTTTAAACATTGTTCCGTTCGTACAAGGATTTATTTCTAGGGTTCAATTTGGTATTAAGGGGATTATAGGGGTAGCTAAGCACACATGGCCTTTTTTTTTAAAATTATCCTCCAAATGAGTCTTTGAAAACTTTTCAATTGTTCCATATTCCTTTTCAAAACAATTATATCAAAGAGCGAGCATATTATGCCTCTTGTCGATTTTACTTCCATTCAATTTTAGAAAGAGAGGTTCTAGATAGGATGTCAACGGGTACAAAACGGATTGGATGAAAATATTTTTATATCCTTGTCCGTCCGTTGTGTCAACAGAAAAATAACTTTATTCTTATTCATACTCTATGAGCTAATACAAAAAAATCTTAATCATATCATCTTATCAAATATGATATGGATCGGATAAACAGATAAAATATGTTATTGAATAAATCTATATAGTCTATGAATAAAAAATTAAAAATATATCATGTCATGTATCTTTGCCGTATAAATATATATCAACACATATATAATTTTATAGAAAAGTTAACGGGCACAAAATAATCTTTTGCCATATCCTTACTTGTTTAATTGTATATGTTAACAATCGAATATGATACAAGTCAAAAACTTTATTCATATTAGTTTTATCAACTACGATACAAGTCAAGTAAACAGATAAAATTAAGGATAACATTGACAGCACTAGTTCTAGATAATAATAAAAAGATATAAGGGTCCTGATCTGATATGCAGCTACCAGCTTAGCAAAAAAGTGAATACAATTTTGTTTTTGTTTTTTAATAGTTAAAAACTTAAAATATTAAGTTTAAGTAAGTCAGACAAAAATAAATCAACATACTACACAAGGATATATTTGTATGCTATTTAAACTTAAAGGTTATTTGTAGCCAGAGTGTAGGGTTGTACAGAATCGCTCAATTTGTAACTCACTCGTTAATTGTTCGTTTTAACTCGCTCATTTACAATTTGAGTCAGTTCCAACTCGAGTTTACTGACTCGTTTAATAAATGAGTTCAGTTTGAGCATACCCAAAATCACTCATTAACAACTCGAGTTACACAAAATTTGTCATAATAAATCCTATGCTATTGTTTGGATTGTATGTTTTGTTAGTTGTATTGTTAGTTATGTTTGAATTATTTATGTTTAAATAAACTCCTACTAAACCATTTGAATTGTTTGTATTTAGATAAATTGTTACTAGTATATAACTATAACTAAGGAAAATGACTGATCAAACGAGTTGTGAGCCAACTCGAATTGGTAATGAGTTGAATTTGAATTGGCTTTATAGCTCATTATTGCCATTCCAATTCGAGTTGACTCGTTCATTAACTAAATGAGCTGAACATGAGTAGGAGGTTACTCGCTCAAACTTAGTTCATTTACTGTCCTACCAAAGTGCATATATAGCTGCAGTAGGTATAAATCTAAGAACAAGAAAAGGAATTTTTTTTGTCTTTGGAAGAAAAAAAAAATCAAATTTGGAATTTGACAAACTAATTAAATTAAAAAAAATTAAAACAAAAAGGAACAGGGTCCCCTTGCTCCTGATTTTCTTTTCATCGGGTACTCACTTTGAATTTGTATTTGTGGTCTTACTTTGCTGAAAAAATCACGGTCGGATCCTCCTAATTGTTTCAATAAGCAACTCTTACTTATCGGGCAAATTTTTTTAGAGAACGCCAATAAATTTTTTAAAAAATATGAAGAGAAGGATAATTATGAATTGATGATCCAACCTAATTTCGAGTCTATATGTTTTTGAAAGGATAACACAGAAGCATCTGAACAGTCTGATTAACCGTTTGGACAAATTTTTAGAGAGTTAATTAGCTTTGAATTCATAATCAACGGTACATAACTGTTCTGTGCCCTATAGTAAAATAATTAAAGAATGTGAATTCATCTAGTTCAACCATCATTTGCATAGCCAAATTTAAGAAAAACCAACTAAATTTTAAGATTTTTGGATCCTCATGCCTCTGGAAATATCAGGTTCTTTACTAAAATGCTGAGGTTTTTACTCTTTCAATTGCTATATATAGTTGAACGATTAGTAATTTACTGGATTTCATCATTTTTCATGTGCTGCACATTGCATTGATTTGATGTCATAGAAGATATATAGTATTAATTATTTAATTTGTTCCATTCCATCTATCCATTCAAATATTCAATGAATAAAACACCCCCTCTAGAACTCTAGGCGGAGCTCCAATTTGAACCGATTCATTTTTTTTTTTTTTTTTTATTCTACTTGAAAAAGAGGATGTTCTCTGGCATCTTTTCATTACTTCTTTTGAACGGTTTTGTATTTTACTCAAAGCGAGTTACTAAAGAGAGTAATGGAGGATAAATATTGTGAAGAACCACAGAACAACCCCAGAAAAACTAAGATACTATCTTTCTTTCTCTCTCTTATTTTATAATATTTTCTATAAATAAAAAATTCTCTTAAATTTGAAAATCAATTTTGATTCAGTTGCAAAGACAATGTTCTCCGTATGAAAAGTTGTTGGTTCGAAATTTGAATTAAGAGATTAATTTCTCATAAATATTAAATAATTAGTAATTTGACCTTTAATTTTTGTTCAAATTAATTTTTATTTTGTTAACTTTTTCGATATTGATCTCACCAGACACCATGTTTCTTTGCTAATTAAATTGATTCCATAAACCCAATAATAAAGTGACAAGCGAATAATCTTTATGGAAAGGCACATATTCGATCTAGTGCGTTATTTTCATGCGAATCAAGTAAACCGGCCCGCCCTTTTAACTAAGACGATTTAGACAGCGTAAAATTAATAGTTCATGAAGATCCTGGCCGTTGGATCTTTTAGGGAAGACTTTGGTATGATACAATTGCATATAAAACTTATTTTGTGTTGTCACTACTTGTCAATCCTCTTCTTGAGAATGAGAATGAGACTGAGAGAGAAATAACAAAGTTGTACTACACAAATATTTTTAAGAATATTTTTTTCAAACATCTTGTATGCATACACCAATATTCAAATAAATTAACAAATGAAGAGTCACACAAGAAATCAAGACAACAAGCAAGCAAAAAAAATAAGAGAAGATACAAGATTTTATGTGAAAATCATTTCGAAAAAAAATCACAGGACCACACGGTACAAATCCACTAGATTAAAGAAGTCTTACAAGTATAACTTACAATAACATTATCTCACACACTCTCTTACAATATAAAAAAAAAGAGAGCAAAATCCTAGAAAGATTTGGTGAAGAGACAACCCTAGCAGCTCAAACAGACTCAACTTAGTTTTACAGAAGATACGGTTCACACTTTCTTTCTTTCTTTTGTCTTCTTATTTCCTATACAGAAATGTTCCGCCTAAATGCCTTAATTGGGTTGAAGCCCTTTTGTCTTCAATTCAACAATCTCCACCTTGAAGATAACACTCTTCTTTGATCACATAAACACCATGTCATACTCCAACCTACCATTTTAGATAGAGCCCTTAACTAGACCCGTATTGTCACGACAAGCTTCAAACTTCAAAGGCGGTAAGAACTTTGTGAACATGTCAGGCCCATTCTCACTTGTATGGACCTTCTCCAACAATAATTCTTTCTTCTCAAGCACATCAAGTATCCAATGATTGTACTTTGACTATCACAAAATAACACGTACCTTTTTTGCTAAATGCCCAACTCATGAAAGAACTTCATCCACAATAGTTCTTTGCATGCTTCTGTAATTGCAATGTATTCGGCTTCGGTTGTGGAGAGTGCAACACACTTTTGTAGCCTCAATTGCCAAGAGACAACACCATTTGCAAAATTAATCAAATAACCAGATGTTAACTTCCTCAAGTTAACATCTCCGGCCCAATCAGCATCAGTGCATGCTTCCAAAACATATGCTCTAACACTGTAACAGAGACAATAACCAGCGGTACCATGAATGTACCTACAAATCCATTTCATAGCATTCAAACAAGTTTTACCAGGATTAGAAAGAAAACAACTTACAACTCCAACGGCATGAGCAATATCGAGTCTTGTACACACCATTGCATACATCAAAGAACCGACCACAAATGCATACGACACATTCATTTCTTCTTTCTCTTTTCATCCTTCAGACAGTCATCAAGTGTCAACTTGAGATGACTTCTAAGCGGAGTAGAAATCGATTTGCACTTGCTCATATTGAACCGTTCAAGCACCTTCTCCAAATATCTTTCTTGTGACAACCAAAGTTTGCATCTTTTGCCATCTCTATTAATTTTCATATCAAGAATTTTCTTTACGGAACCTAAGTTCTTAATTGCAAATTCATTTCCAAGCTTCTCTTTCAAAGCTCCAATTTCATTTATATCATTTCCTACAACCAACATGTCATAAATATAAAGTAAAATAATGATGAAATTACTACTAGAGTATATTTTCACGAAGACACAACTATTGGAGGTGGTCTTGTTGAAATTGTTGTCACGCATAAAAAATTCAAATATTTTATACCAGTTTTGTGGTACTTGCTTTAAGACATAAATACCCCTCCTCAATTTGCATACCATGTCCTCTTTGCCCCTCCTCAATTTACATAAATCACCATGGAGAAGTGCCATTTTCACATCAAGTTGTTCAATCCAAATTCAAACTAGCAGAGTACAACCTGGATAGAGTATAGAGTTCACTATCCACTGGGTACTGACCGATAAATTAAGTAGTTCTAATATGCAAATCTATATTTTCATACTCAAAATGAGTATAGCAGTCAGCAGATACGAGAAAATGATGTGTATGCAGCAGATATATACAAAACTTAAGAACAGAAAAAGACAGAACTAATAGAAAGTAACAAACAAATGCTCCAAATGCCACTTGTAAATGCTTTTTTTTTATCAATACATTATTATTCCTTTGTTAGAAAAGAAAACTAGAACATATCTCAACATGCACATTCCCTGCATGTGTCACCAGAAATCAGATAGAAAAGAAACACCATCCTTCGAAAAAGCCATGTCTTTGTCATAATTTAGTAAGAATATTTAAAGCCCCAGATTTCATTAGAATATGTATCAATCACATCCACAAGCACAGTACCTGACCCCTACAATTAAAACCCCGAATAAAACTAGAACATATCTCAACATCATGACATAGCACCACCATGAAAAAGCACATCATGCAGAAAACATGGTTATGGGTTGGCATATTATATCTCTCAGAGTACAAATTTTAGGTACATGCTATCAGTACATGCCTGATGTAACTCATGTAAGGTCAACAACTTCTGATGTTATCTGGTCATAGTCTGATTGCAATTTCTCTTTCACCTCCACCTCAAGCTCGCCTTTGGCTGGCTTTGTCATGAGTCATGACCAGAACATAACACGTTGCTCTCTTTGTTCCCCCGGCACTGGCCAGATCCTGTCAATTAAAAAACACACAAGAAATGCGTGATTAAATTTTAAGGTACTTTCGCACAAACTCCACATATCATGTACAGCCCTGAAAAATACAATAACACCAGTTACCAGGAGATACATGATATCTGGTATACAAACAGGAGCTTGCACGGTATTTCTAAATTTGCAAGATATTGATGATATATATCACTGTTTCACAAGGGCACTTGTGAAAATGCCCCTTTCATTCAGGCTATAGAACTTTAGTTTATCACTCAAAGAAGCAGAAAATATACAACTTGGTCATAAAAGCACCTATAAAATTATGAGAACCAATTTACTGACATCAACTGGTAGTAATATATCTTTCTGTGGAATTGTTCCGCAGTTCTGCTATTAAAGAGGCACAGTATGCAATAAAGTTAACATTTTATGATTCATAATGAACATGACGCTAATATAACCAAGCTTATTACCTGTGAAAACTTTGGATAATTAATTAAATTTAATTAAAGTTGATAGATTTTCTCAGTCAAAAATGAAACTTCCATGGCTATGCATAGCCTACTCTGCTACAAGAATACTAGATATACTCTCTCCTAAATAATATTCTGTTTTTCAGATCAATCAAAGATGACTTTGGTAAAGACTAATTAAGTTGATAAATTATCAGTGCTCACAATTTATTTGGCATGATTAAACGGGACTGCACGTGTTGAAATTTGAAGTTAAAATAAATATAAATGATATCAGTTTCATACCAAATAGTTTGTTATTTTTTTTTTCTTTTTGTTTCAGATGACTGAAATGCGAATCCTCGATTAATTATTGCTCAATAAAGTGCTGGAAAATCTGAGGGGAAAAAACAATTGCCAAAAATTTGAACCACAGCCTAATTGGCAACTCAAAATTGTTAAGTTTACATACCATCGATGTCAAATAAGATGTGTCTATTACGTCTTTGCCTCCACCAGAAAAGTAATATATACCACAGTTAGAAAAAGGAAGCTGATGCAAGCAATACTTGAACCAAGTGCAACCGCCACCTTGTGGTTTCTTACATTCCCTGAAAGGGGAACACCTACAAATGAATAGTGTTATGATTTAACTTTCATTCCCTTAGTAACAGACGTCGATATTTTATTTTTCTGTCCAATAGAGAGGTTGTGTGATTATTAATATTAAAAAAAAAGTGATCAAATTAAAAGGTTAAAAGAGAGGAAAGAATTAAATTTTTTGTATCGGTCAGTACTCTGTGTATCAATGAGGTTTACAATTGGCTGTATACCAAAACAATCTTTCTGTTGACCGGCCCCACATATCACTGGATTGCCTACAATACTGCACCAAAGTTGTATGTGTAAGTTTAAAAATAAAAATATTGCAAAAATACATCTGCAAGCTTGTAGATATTAATGGGGTTTGTGGAGTCTGGTGCTGATGGGTCAAGGAAAGGAAACCTCTAAATTTGTTCAACTGGACATTTTGGTTTTGTTGGGTGATTGATTTTGTATGTACCTGATGAAAATTTGAGTGGTTCGTAACAAAACTACTTTGTGTTTAATGCACACCTTTCTGCATGCATATAAATAATTCAAAGAATATTCAAGGAAATTGCAGTTTTTTATTCAATAATCTTATTGTATAGATCAAAAGCTCCAATGCTTGAACATAAGAAAACAGCACAAAAAGAATCCTTACTTGTATGTCCCCAAAAACACAGGTGGAACAGGGCCACTTAAATTATTATATGACAAATCCCTGTAAAAGCCGAATGAGTTTTTTTTTTTTTTAATAAAAAAAGTAAACTGGGCAATAAGGAAACCAGTTATAATTACAAGAGGCTTTCAGGAAAATAAGCTGTAAAAGATTTAAGGCCGAAACAGGAAATGCTCCAGAAATGCTATTATTGCTAAGCTTCCTAGCAAACTTCAAAATTAAAAGAAAAATAAAATCAAGAGAGAAGTAGAGAACACAATGCAGGGCTCAAGAAATTGTATTTACCTTACTTTAGGACAGGGAACGGAGGTCTATATAAGAAATTTCTCACATAATCTATACAGGAACTATTGGATTTTATTCTTTTTACAAAGGCATTTGTCAGCATATGGAAACTTCTGACATCTTACAGGGTTATAATTAACTAATATATGAAAAATTCTCCTATAAATTAAAGAGAATATATAAATATTTCAGAGAAGTATAGTTACAGATATTGAAGGCTTTGTAGGTGACCCAATGAGGCAGGGATGTCCCCATAGAAATGGTTGTTTGAGAGATCAAGTCTTTTGAAGCTGGAGAGCTTGCCTATTTCTGGTGGAATATATAGTCCCTGTGACATGTTATTGTTTGGTAACCACCTAGACAAAACAAAAGAAGGAATGTTCCTCGATAAAAGATGGATATCAAACATGAGGCATACCATGCAGTACATTTATATCATATACAATAACCCACAAAGCCTTTTGATGAGGTATAATTGGATTAATTTCAGGGGAATGGAATAAACTATAAGCTCATTAATTTCTCTTTTTATATATATATATATATATATATATATATATTTTGATATGGAATGGCACACAAGTTTGATGAAGTAAACATCCCAAAACCTAAAAAATCCCAACTAAAAATAATTTGATGACACTGATAATTAATTAATTCTCCTAGTTCTTACCCTTTTTATTTTACTTTTCTTTTTCTGTTTTGATGAAAGGAAAAATTATGTTTCTTCCATGGTAGTCATTTTATAGACACAAATATGATATTCAACTTGTACAGGGTTACAGATGAGAATTTCACCAAACAGTAACAAAATAAGCAAACTTACACCGTGACCGTGACTAGATTAGTCAAATTTCCTATGCTGGGAGAGTGGCCAGGACAAATTTTGGCATTTTTTTACACATATTACATACTTTTATTTTCTTAATAAATGATAAAATAGTTACTTACAAATTTAAAATGAGTTTTAATAAAAAAAAAGTCAATAAATTGAATAACATTGTAAGTTTTTAAAATTTAGAAGAATAGATATGATATTATGATATTATGAACTTAGAAGAAAAGGTATGTAATTTTAAATTTTTTTAGAACTATACATAAAATTCCCAGAGAGAGTAAAAGCCCCATCAGTTAAATCTAAATTTCTAAAGAGAAAATCACCTTCCATCTCAAATACTTCCGAAGTTAGAAGGCCAGAAGCAGAGAAGCTCCAAGCGCAGAGAAGAAATTAACATGGCGAATAATCCATGTGCAGTGTGATTATACCACTTAACCTCGGTGCCACCATTAAACCAGCGATAATCCACAGCCAGGAGTTTCACATTTATGAGAGAAAAAGGAGAAATCAACTCTCAGGCGATTTTATTCTCAGAAGATTAACCAAACGGTCGAAACCTATCTATCTCCTTTTTATAGGTTCCGTTTTTATGGGTATTGCTATTGCCGTATTGGTTTCTCTTCTCTCTCTAGTTCTGGAGAGACTCAGAAAACAAAAGCATGCAGCCATACTATCTAACTTTGTTTTGACACTGTGAGGTGTTAGTCATGTCGGATTTAAAGCAAACAGGAATGATTAAAGTCATCTCATAAATATAAATTATAATTTTTACTTTTCTATATTTATAATTTTTTAAAATATTTGTATTTTTCGATCTTTTTTGTAAAATGCTAAACGTATGATTGTAATTTAGTGTTCAGAACTGTTGGTTTTGTATTCTAAAAGTTATATTATATTAATTATTTTCATATATTATGTTTATGAATTAGATATTATATGTATTTTGTTCTATTAGTTTTATGTTTATTTTTAGAATTGTTCAAGAATATGCTCTTGATCTTAAACTATAGAACTCTATATTATGATAAATATAAATCTTTAAAATATTCACAAACTTAATTATTAATATGAAACACTAATATAATATGATAAATTTGTTATGTTGATTAAAATACATTGTAGTTTTATAAACGTTAAAAAAAATGTTTAATAATATGAGTATATAAAATGTTTCATATACTGAACATACGTGGCGAATGAAAACATTATATGAATTATATTAGCGTCATTAATGATTTCATTGTGTCTCATAATTCTTAGATATGAGATGTGTTTTTTTTTTTTTCACATAAGAAATATATAATATAATTAATATTAAAAGTTATTAATTACTAGTGATAATAAAAAGATTAGTTTCTTGTATATAATTTGTGCGGGAGAAAGTCATATATCAATAGTATAATTAATTGTCCCTCATTTATAATGAGTAATAATATTTTACGGACTCCTTGGTAAAATAGAATTATAATGTATGCAATATAAGTGAAATGCAGTTATATATCAATAATTTACTTAAAAGACCAAGAAACAAATATAATACAAAGATGACATTGTCCTAATTTTTATATTATTCATAATATCACTTGGTAAGGAATAGACGCAAGTAATGTTATTTATATCATTACTTTAAAGAATTGTACATTGTAAAATGATACTTTATATCTATATTATATCTATATTATTTGAGTAACTTTGCTTATAGTTTATGATAATAAAATATTATTATGTCATTGCTAACATAACATAGATCATTTATATAAGTCATACTAATTAAACAAGAAACAAGAAAGATATTTTATTTATATAATGTATATTGTTTCATATGATAAGAAATACATGTGATAAAATGTTAAATATCATGTATATTGTTTAGAACGAAGATAAATTTATGAGAAATGTACATATATATTTATTTGATATAATGTGGTGGACATAATATAGTATAATATACATACCACATAAATATAATAATGTGTAGAACATTGGTATAACATAAGTTTATTAAAATCCAAAATTAATACGAGTTGGAGCTAGCATTGTAGCAATTACTATAGCGTGTTACTGTAACAACGACTAAGATTTGGATCCTTTACTAAGGAGAATTATATTAGAAATGTTACATAAAGGAAATTCTAGCATATTTATAAAGAGAGGTAGAGAGGGTTTCATTAAGCAATTTTTTGAAAAATTATTTTCTTCTCTCTCCTAGCCATTGTCCTCTCTTCCTCTTTAGTATTATTAGTCTCTCTAATGAAAGATAATTAGAAAAACAAGAATGATTATTAACTAGGTTATAAGCTTATATTAGATTAAGATCTCTAGCAAGGTATTTCTAATCCTTATTTAGTTAAAGGTGAACACCAGGAGATCGTTTCGACAAACTAAGGTATTCAAGAGACCTAGAAGAGCACACAACTTCTCTCTATTTATCAAATTAACATTTGGTAGAGGTATATCCAAATCTTATTTAGTAAATGGATTTGTAATTGATGAATGAGTAGATAATTATTTGTACATATATGAACTACTTGAATAAAATTAGCATAATAAAGTAAATTCATAGATGTATGTAAAATGATTAAAAAATTTAATCTTACCACCTTAAGGCATCATGAAATCCTACAAGAACTATATCTTATTACTATGAAAACTTGAGTTCAAATTTTAGTCATTACGCGTTAAATATTTTATATTTCAGCATTTCAATTTCAAATATTTTTCCTTCCCCTCTGATGTCAGTAGAAATTGACATAACAGAAGTTGTTCATGTGGGGCAGCAAGTAGAAAGGAGAGAGACAAAAATAAAAGGAAGAGGGAACAAACATGTTTACCACCTGAATTTTGCTTGAACTTGAAAAGTACTAAATTTGAGAAAATGCTTTGGGAAAGAATTGCCAGGCTAATGCAAATATAGCAGCATCCTTCGGCTCGTTTTTTCTCTTTCTTTTCTATTTGACTCGCTTCTTCACGGTTTACTTTTGGCAATATTTGGTGGCAGCCATTATCGAGTATCAACCTTTGAAATTCTACTTAACGGACTGGGTGGGAAAAGACGAAGCTTGGGATCAGAGGTTAAAAAAATTAAAAGAAATGGCCGAGTGTGGGGCAGTTGCAGCACTCGCTAGGAGAATGTGTTAGAGAGAATTTTAGTGTGCAATTTTTAAATCAAAGTAAAGTAGCTTTAAGAGGGAGAAAAACAGTGATTTTGACAAGGGTACAAATGCTCCGATTTTTTTAATGGTAGCATTGAAAATATAAAAAATAAACACATACCATATTTTTCCGAAATTTTATTAATAGAAAATTAATTAAATAAATATCGACAATGGAAAACAAATCTGAGTTTTTTCGAGTTATAGGGAAAACGTAATAGTCTATTTGGACGTTATAGACCATCACAGCCAAAATTAACCATAAATTTCTGTACTTATACTTAGTAATTAACTAAAAAAATATTAAAAACAAAAATTACTGGACGTGATTGTCCAGCCACTTCAAAATTTCATTCAAAATTTGTTTCAAATTGGGCCATGTGTAGCAATATGCGTGATTTTGAATATTTCATTCCAATGAATTGCTGGACGTGATTAACAATCATGTCCAGCATAAGTACAGTAATCTATAACGTTAATTTTGGCCGTAATTAGTTTATCGTTAATTTTGGCCGTGATAATCTATAACGTCTAGAGGGCGTTATAAACTATCACGTTTTTTTTATATCTTGAAAAATCTGAGATTCATTCTCTATTGTCGATATTTATTTAATTAATTTCTTATTAATAAAAATTTCGGTCATATTTTTCATCCGATTTCATTCCATAGCTGGATCGCTCAATTATTTAAATGTTTGCATGACCACGAGGCTAAAACTATCACCAGTTTGGTAACAATTCCAAATAGTTCTAATATATAAACATTGTGCAAATAAATGATCTGTTGTTTCCTCATGTCCACAGAAGGCGCACTTAGTGTCACCACTATCTCTAATATTATCTTCTAACGTTAAAAATCTTCCAAATCAGTTGACAACAGATAAAGAGGCTGTGGATCTACTCCTTGCCATGTCCACCATGGAGGAGGGGATGGAATGTCTGGAGACGTACCGGCTGATGATGAGGATGCTGACTCCATTGTTTGGAGTAATCTGGAGTCCTCTGGTGTTTATTGTTTATTGTTTACTGTTTATTTCAAGTGTTCTATTGTTCTTTGGTTTTGTTTATATTCCAAACTTATTATTTTTGGCGGGATGAATAATTTCTTGCTATAACTTTTTTTTTAGCTTCCCGCTATGACGCGATAAACACTATTTAGAACCTTGGTTGTAATATATAAACATTGGGCAAATAAATGATCTGTTACATTGTTTCCTCATGTCCGCAGAAGGCGCACTTAGTGTTACCACTCACCACTATCTCTAATACTATCCTCTAACGTTAACGTTAAAGATCTCCCAAATCAGTTGACAACAGATAAAGAGGCTGTGGATCTACTCCTTCCTTGTCATGTCCACCATGGACTCATGGAGGAGGGGATGGAATTAATGTCTGGACTCTGGAGACATACCGGCTGATGATGACGATGCTGACTCCATTGTTTGGAGTGATCTGGAGTCCTCTGGTGTTTACTGTTTAATGTTTATTTCAAGTGTTCTATAGTGCTTTTGTTTTGTTTATATTCCTAGCGAGATGAATAATTTTTTTCTTTTGACAGGACAGTTTAATTTCTAATATATAAATTGAACTTGATGGTGCTTGTTAAAGGTCTCCATTTTGGATACCTATACAAGTATTATTTTGATTTTGTAATGAAATCGGTGGTATCACCACTATCTTTCAAAAAAAAAAAAAGATACAGAGTGTTAATACCAAATTTAGGTTTTTGATGATATAGGTTTCCAAAATTACTAAATTATGATTCAAAATGCAAAATCACAATTTGTAGGAATTCAATGGTTTAGGATAAATTTATATTGGTTTTTTTTTTTTTTTTGGGGAGAAGCCCTTAGGCAAAATTAATATTTGTGTTATTAAGGTTGCTGCTGTTTAAAACAGTGTGATAAGAAATATTTTCATACTCAAAATGAGTATAGCAGATACCAGAGAAATGTTGTGCGTGCAGCAGATTCACAGAACTTAAGAGAGGCTTATCACTAAAGTGGAAAAAGAAAAATGTTGTGCGTGCAACAGATTCACAAAACTTAAGAGGCTTATCACTAAAGTCGAAAAAACATGTCGTGCCGTAATTAATACGTCATGACTATAATTTCGTAAAGTACCGTAACTAAGTTAATTTTTTACGTACCATGTCATAACAAAATGTCAAGAAGTGATTATGGCATGCGAATAGTCACGCAATGCTCAAATGTAGTGTTTGGCAAAAACCCGGATCGGGTATACCCGCCCGTATCCGCCGCCCGGGGTACCCGTACCCGAGCTTGGGTATGGGTCGGGTACTCGGGTACGGGCAAAAACCGGACCGGACCCGTTATTTTGGACCAATACCCGACTATACCCTATCCGAGTTTACCTGTACCCAACTAAACCCGTACCTGACTAACCGTACCCGTATACCCGAGTTACTGTTCATCCATTTCAAAATTCAAAAATTCTAATTTTTTCCCCCCCAAACCAGCAAAAAAAAAAAAATACCCTACCCGCCGTACCCGTACCCATACGCGCCTTACCCGTCTAGGGTACACGGGTAAGGGTATAACTCGGGTAGGGTATGGATTTTGAAAATTATACCCGCCATACCCGTACCCGAGATGTATCCGTACCCGAGACGGGTATACCCGGGGTACCTGTACCCGCCCGAGTATAAATACTCTACTCAAATGTAACTATCTGATCATAATTTTAGTCATGGTGAAGCCACCTTTTCACAAGGGACTGCCTACCCTTGAAAATTTTATTTTTCAAAGAATCTGGATTTGATTAAGAACTTGTCTATCCTTAAAAAATGGTTGTCTATCTCTGAATCAATTCTAATGATTTGTGGCGATTCTCTTTTCGTTGGACAGATTCTACCATTTTTTATGGTGAGTCGAATAGGGAAGAAATATAAGTGTAAAAATAGTGAGTTGAAGGAACTTGGAGAAGAAGATAGTGCGGCTCAGAAGAAAAAAAAAAAAAAACTTTAAGCATTATAAATATTAAATGGACCTGGTGTATGTATGGTGTAGTACTGTAGTGTATTGTTCTAAAAATATGAATTGATTCATAATAAACCATGTCCAGCCAAATGTATAAATATTAATGTATATCCCCAACATACTAAAAAACAATTGTACAACTATCCAACCTAGTGTATTAATTAGGAAGTAGATTTTTTCTAGTTTAAGCTTATGCCCATGTTGTTCCTTTCTTTTATGAGATAATGTTTGCACAATTTTCCTCTACTTATGTTCATACTCATATAATATTAATTTTGTAACAATAACAAACTAAAACTTTTATCTTTTATGTAAATTGTATGTTATTCGAACCCAAATCCGTTAATCTATTTGAACTCAGACTTGATTTCTGCCTACTCTTGACTCAAATCATGGTTTTGCTACTGATTTTAGTTATTTTATTCAAAATTTACTATTTAGTCAAGATCTAATAGCCTTATTACACGTGATTCACATGGTCATATACTATACCGTGATTAGATCTTTCCCGTGAGGCTGTGACGTGCCATGCCAAAATTTCTAAAGAGTCACAACACATAAATAGTCACAGCACATAACCAACACACATGCCGTGCCGTTCCATAACGAAACAGACTCCACCGTGCCATTTTTCCCACTCTAATTATCACTAAGGAACAGTAATGGACTAAATGCTCAAAATGCCATTCCCTGCATGTATCACCAGAAATCAGATGAAAACAAAACCTGATCCTTTGAAAGAAAGTCATGTCTTGGTCATAATACAGTAAGAATATTTAAAGCCTCAGACTTGATTAGAATATATCACCTTTTTTAAAAATAGACATTCGATAAGCACAGCACACAATACCATATGACACTGGCAAGTGGTAACAAGTAAACACTAAGCATAACTAAATTTCAATATGAAAATCTCAAAATTACAAAGCATCTCATACCAGTCCCCTACAATGAAAATCCCTAATAAAACTACAGCATATCTTAACATCATGACATATCACCATCATGAAAAAGCACATCATGCAGAAAACATGGCTCAGGCTTGGTAGATCACATCTCACAGAGTACAAATTTTTGGTACAAGTTCTCAGTACATGCTTGATGTAAGCAGAACAATTTCTGATGCGACCTGGTTGTAGTCTGATTGCAATTTCTCTTTCACCTCTGCCTCAAGCTCCCCTTTGGCTGGCTTAGTCGAGACCAGAACACAGCATGTTGGCCTCTTTGTTGCCCCGGCATTGGCTAGATCCTATCAATTGGAAAAAGCACAAGAAATGCATGATTAATTTTAAGGTACTTTTGCACAAACTTTACATATCATGTAGAGCCCTGAAAAATACAATAATACCAGTATTCCTCTAAAAGAGGAGAAAAGTACCTTCAGAATATTTTATAAGTGAAATGGCAAGGAAGAAGGTGATTCAAACAAATTGCTAAACGAAAGTGCCAAAGAAACAAATTGTATTTCAGGGTCTACAGATATCTGTTATCCTAACAGGAGCTTGCACCACATTTCTAAATTAGCTGTGCAAACTTTTGAGTTTATTACTTAAATTTAATTAAAGTCTATAGATTTCCTCGTTCAACAATGAATCCTGCATGGCTAAGCCTAAGCTACTCTGATTTCTAGGAAAAACACAAGAATACTAGATGTAGTCTACTGACCTCCTTTGTAGGCACATAAATGTATGGAATGCCAGATTCTTCACATAATATCGGCAAATGCGTGATCACATCAATGGGAGAAATATTTCCAGCTATTACACACAGCCTAGGTAGATCAAAATCAGTAAACAACATATCAGCAGTATTACACAACATAAACTTTATCAGTCTGGTATGGTACATATCTCATCAAGCTATATTAATGCCCTTATATTAAATTTGCTAAGTTATCCAACACTATCAATCTAAACAGATGTGCTACAAAAGTTAACCAAGTGATTTAATTAAATCAAGTTACAAATAAAAAGAAGACTAACCCCTTGTTGCCTCGGCGGATGCTCTTAACCACTTCCTTCACTCCTCTCCGCAAGCACTTCGCTTCAGCAGCTGAGCGAGAAAAAATATCAGAAGAAAACATTACACAAAAATCCAAATTCTGAGGGACAAAACAAAGATAAAAAATAAAGATTAGCACCTCTTCGGACGAGCTTGAAAGTTTTCTTGCAGAGCTTCTTCCCGGCGAGCGGCTTGGCGATAGGCATAAGCGAGTTGATTTTCTTCTTATCTTTCCCCGACCTCTCTGTCTCGCTGTCGCTCCCCATGTCGCCTCTCTCTACTTTCTCCTCCTTGGTGGCGGTGCTGATAGTTTACAAGGGTTTAGGTTTTCCAGCGCGCTAGGGTTTTAGACTTTTGGTAGAGGCCTGGAGGCAGGGAACTCAACTCCGCCTTTGTCGTTTCGGGTTGGGTCCTGGAAAAAAAAATGTTAAATTGGGCCTACTACATTCTTATTGGGCTCTTACTGGGTTTTACGGACCTTAATTTCGGTTTGTAAAGAATTTTAAGGTCTGATCGGAAAGCTCCTTTGGAGTGGAAAACGCGAATCAGAAAGAAAATCAATTCTCTTCGGCCGATCGGAACGAAGAAGCAAACGGGAGAAGAGAAGATTTGTCGCGATTTGGAAGCGTTAAAATCGTCCAACGAAATCGCGAACGGAGCGTAGGTATTTGACGAGAATTGATTTGGCGCTGGCGAAAGGTGAACTAAACCCTGGTCTTCTTCGCTTCTTCGCTTCAGTTACGAGTTAAAATAGAAAAAATAAATAAATAAATAAATTCCGCTCCCTTTCTCCTTGCTTCTTGTATTCCCAGTTTCTCACTCTCCTAGCCGCCGGCCGCCGCATCTTCTCCATTGTTCCAAGGCTCCTTCTCTCCATTTCGTTCTCTCTTCGTTATCCCAACCAGCGCCGTAGTTAACCTGGAGTGTTTTTTCTTGTATTTCTGAAAGCTTAGCTCTCTCTTTTGGCTTCAAACCAATGGCAAAAGGTCTCGTTCTTCTCAACTGTTATTTTGTTCTTCGACAATAATTGAATGGTAGTATTATAATTTCTGAGTGTTGAATTTTAAATGGTAACTGCATCTTTTTCTTATTTTATTATATGTAGATAAGAAAGAGAAGCGAGAAGAAAAATTGAAGACGAAGGGGATGCTTAAATTGAAACCAGATAAAAAATTTAAGAAGAGAAAAGTTGTGAATGAAGCGGCAGGAGTTAACCTTGCCATGGAGAGCAAGCACAGTTTAGTAGTTGCAAAAGGTTTAGTTTAAACCCTGAGACCCGAGGTCACAATTTTGATTGATACATGCACTACCGGTCTCATGAATCCTTATATTGCCAAATTAAATTGTAACCTAGTTGAGTGATTATGCCTTGAACCGATCAATTTGGTTCTTTACTTGACTTGTGCTTAAAGACTGAATTGGTAAGATTCCTGTGTTCTCTTGTTCTGCCGGGACCGCATCTTGTACTGGAACTATTGAAGTGGTACTGAACCAATCATGTTATCAGTATCTGTTGTTTAGTTGTTAGTTGCTAAACTGGTAAATTTTACAGAGTAGTAGTTTTGGTATATATTTTTTTTTCTCTCTTTTTCAAAGTGATTACTTATTACCTATTTGTGTTAGGTTCATTCGTAAATATTTTTATATATGACCTTTGTGATGATCTTTAATTCCTACTCCATATATGTTAGATACTGAAGGTCTAAAATCGGTAAAATCTGGGAAAAGTACATCAACTAAGATAAAGAAAAAGAAATTAAAAGACAAAATATTGCCTAAACTTAAGAGCTCTTCAGAGGCTGACAATGAAGAGAGAATCTCTGGCAAGAAAGAAGAAAAAACATTTTCACCTGGTATGGATTGATACTATTAAGTGTTCATGTGTTTTCTTCCTATCGATGTCTTATTACATAAAGTTTGTCAAATTTTATTTGTTAGGTGATGACTTGGGTAATCAGGGAGAGTCAATCAGCATGTCAAAAAAGAAACTGAGTAAGTTCCAGACCCTATGGTCCATTCAAAAAATAAATATTCCAACTTGTAAGTGTTCAAAGCAATGTTTTGCTGTGTTTAACTTTTGACAGAAAAGGGGAAAAAGAAAGGGAAAAACCAAATTATCAAGAAGCAGGATATTCAATCAAAGCCTGAGGAGCGGGATCTTAAGGAGAAGAAATTAAAAGAAAGTATTGAGATGGATGAGGAAAATGCTGAAGAGATCTCATCAGTCGATGAAGATATTTCAAGAGGAATGAAAAGTATGAATTTTGAGATTAGAACTTTGATTGGTGGGACTTAATTGGATATATAAAGTATTCAATTGGGTAGACTTTTTAAACTTTTGATATTAATTTTATCACTGTGAATTAACATTCCAGGTACTGAATATTGTAATAATACCAGTCAAGTTTACTAGTATGTGACAGGCAGTGTACAGTATGTAGTGGTAACTAGGTGGCATGCTAATTATAGGCTGTAGTGTTGTAGATTTGACACTGCTGTGCATTATATTTGAAATCAATTTGTAAGTGTGTAATATAACAGACTTAACAGAGGATATTTTCAACAGAATGGCTTATGGAATACAAGGAGAGCAGACCAGGGATGGATGTGCTTCAACAAAGAATAGATGATTTTATATCTGATCACGAGGCAAGACTTGAGCAGGTAAATGTTCATTGGCTCACACAACCAGTTTTTCTTTACTTCTGAAAAAAAGAGTTGTGTTAGTTTTCTTTTCTTTTTTGTGTTAAGCTGGTTTTCTTATCTCTTATTTATTCTTGTTCTTTAATTTTCTCTTTTTTTTACCGTAAAGCCCTTCCCCAAATGAGAAGATGAGAGTTCTGGCATTGTGGAGTTAAAAAATAAAGCCCAAAAAAAGGAGAAAATAGACTGGTTCCATTAGGAAAACCTGTAAACATGCATACACGAATGTCTACAGTTGTCCTGAAAACAAATTGGTATTCTACAAATTTGAAGAATAAATATAACAAATTGTTCTGAAAACAGGAAAAACAAGAGAAAGAAGCAGCAGCAGCAGAAGGGGGCTGGACAGTTGTGGCACACCACAAAGGCAGGAAGAAGACAACAGATGCTGAAAGTGGAATTACAGTAGGTTCAGTTGCACCAGCTGCTGTGCTTGATAAAATGTCCAAGAAGAAGAGTAAGGAGGTCACTCTTGACTTCTACAGGTTCCAAAGACGAGATGCCCGGAGAAACGGTACACTTCTTTCCTTGTAGTGAAGTTCCGTTAATATTTATTTTTCCACTGCAATATAATTGTGACTTTGAGTTAGCTCCATCCACTGTGACTCCTGAGTTGGTACTGGTATGCTAGTGTATTTTGGTGCACCAATTGAACTCTGAAATGAGCACAATAAATGAACAAAAAGAATGCAATTAGAACGATAGGTACTGATTGAGATTTGGTTGGTTAAGGAATGGTATCAACACCGCAGGAAATGAAGCGATCTTTTTTTCCTTTTCTTTTTTATGTTTTCTTTTAAATTACATTTTCTGGCCATTAAGAAATCAAGCAATACAATGCCCTTATGTTTAACGAGGCTGACAAATGAGTGAGCTTATTATTCTGATTTGTGCTGCAGAGTTAATGATGCTTCAAGAGAAATTCGAGCAGGACAAAAGGCGCATACAAGAGTTGAGAGCTGCCAGGAAATTCCGTCCATATTAATTAATTTTTTGTTTCACCAAAATTTTGAAGTATTTGATGCTGTAATTTTCTTTGTCCTGGATAGTATGTGTCTTCCCTGGCCGTTACTTCTGTTAGATTTTTTCTTCATCTCATCGTGTTATTTAGTGGGTTTATTGGCTTCTGGTGTGATTTTTAATCAGCATTAAGCTCGGTTTTGTAATTTTTACCATGCGATTATTAAGGTCTGTAGGTTATCGAGTTTAGAGGAAAAAAAAGAGATTCTGAGCATCTTGTACTTCTATCAAGCTGTCCACGTCTGGCGATATACATGTTTATTTTTACCATGCGATTATTACAAGGTCTGTAGGTTATCGAGTTTAGAGAGAGATTCTGAAGGGAAAAGCCGAGTTGGCAGCTTATTTCTCTTCACATCTAATTTCTTAATTGATGCATTATTAGTCAGGATTAATGAAAAATCCGCATCACACATCAAATAAATCTCTTTAGTCTTTACTAAGTGCAAATTAGTGCACATGCTGCCACGTTGGCGTGCATCAAATGATTGGCTGTGGCATTGGTTACGTATCACTTGTTATTCGTCACTTTATAAATAGCGTTTATCGCGTCATAGTAAGACGGCTAAAAAAAGCTATATTAAATAACGTCGCTATAGCGAAAACTATGCTACATAGCTTTTTTTTTTTATAAAAATTATATTATATATTTGTACTAAATATCAACATTATCTAAGTCTCATAGAACAATAAATAACATCAAATTGACTAATAAATTATAATTTTCATATTAAACCAATACGAAGTCCAAATTGCGACTCAAAATATTCATAATAATACCAATATCATAAACTATCAATCTTTTTATATTCAAAATATCTTCAACATCATGACATAATCTATCTTTTTTCTAGTTAAATTTCAAAATAACCTAGATATCATGGCATAATTAACTATCTTAATCTATTCAAAATATTATAACTATCATAGAGTTAGTTTCATTGTTACTTCAAGAAAGAAAAAAAAAAAAAAAACAGTAACATAAATTACACTAAAATAGAAGTACTCTCTAATTTAGTAAAAAATAAAACTAACCTCATATTTGAAAGTAAAGACAAACTACTCAAATTAAAAAAAATAAGGTCTTAACTTTACTCGCCCCCTCTTAGTTCGCAAAACATGAAAACAAATTAAGAGATCTCTTGTAACTTTTCATTTCTATCTCTGATATATTGTTCTTCGTACCAAAATTGATTAAGAAATAGAAACAATAGTCGAAATCAAAGTGAAATAAGATTTCAATTAAATGTTAAAACTTAAAATTACCTAGGTTGCTTGTTGGGATGGTTGTTCCTTGAAAACTTTTATATTTCTAGCTTCCTTATTTGATCTCATTTGAGCGATCAAGCAATCAAGTGATTTGAAAAGATTGCTAATTTAGAATTTTCTCAAATCAATTTGAGCGACAAGGGTTCCTTCTCGATAACAAAAGATCTATAGCAACAAGCTTTCAAGTTTCAATTGATTATGGTTAGGACTTTTGTTTAACTTTTTAATTAATTTAATTTATTGATCGATCTCTACTTTAATATATAAAGCTTAGTACGTCAATTGCAAAAAAATAAAAATCACGATTAAAGTCCAGTTTGAGCCTTTATTTAAAGCCCATATAAATTGAAAAAAAAAAAAACTCATGTTGCATAACGCGCTATATTTGCACTACATGCTATGCGCAATAGCAGACCACTATTACCGCTACAACGTCCATAGCTCAAATAGCGTGTTTTGATGCTATAACTTAGCATTTAGAGCTAAAAAATGCTATAGCATGCTATTTAGAACAATGGTATATAATTCATCCCTTTGTTATTGTCATTCATGATATTATGCTTGACAATCAACAACAAAATTAAGCACAAGAATAACAAGAAAGAAATAAAGCAGAAGCATTAATTACTGGTAAATTATAAATGAGAAATTAAATGACATAATTTAACATATGCGCAATTTAAATTTAATATCAGTGAGTAATTAAGTCTTCTTTGGGAAAAAATAGTATTCAGAATCAGAGAAGTTTTGCATGAGTGGCGAGAGAGGAAAAAGAGGAAGGAGAATTTTGCATGCTGTCATGCATATGTTATTCAATTATTTTTTTTTAACTTATCTTACTTTGTGAATGATGATAATATAACTTGGTTATATATAGAAAAAGAGTCAAACGTGTTATCAAATAAGTCTATCTTAAATTTAGAAAGAGAATAGTTGACAAAAAAAAATGTATATATGTAGGGATCGGCTAACTATCCCCCAATCAATTTCTCTCATTTATTCTCCAGTCAATAATCACTTGTGTGGATCATTAACTAACTGTACTTCATTAATTACTTAGGAGACTACTTAATATTTGATATATTTTATAACTGATGCGTGCAAATATGAATACTTATGCGCGCAAGTGTTAATATATAATATATCAAGCATTCATATCTAAGATACCTAGTATTTCGAAAAAAAAACTGGACATATCATACACACATCTTCTACACGTTTTTAGAGTTATATTTTTTTTTCTTTGTTCAATCTCGTCAATATTTCTGACGATTTGTGAGGAAATTTGCAAATCTAAAACCATGGACGTTTTCTACGTAATTTTCTCTTTCGAATGGGATCCATGATGACATACTTTCGGGTTGTCCATCGTACAAATATTCATACCTTATCATGCAAGTATTTGTTGGGGTTTCACGGTGCTAACCAAAACCCGTTTAGGCTTAAGGTGCGGAATGCCCATAGAACAAAAATTTCTACGGCCAACTTAAGCTCAGGATTAAACAAGGTATGTCAGGAAACTTTCCAAGGCGGTCCACCTTCAGTATTCCTTTGGCATCAAAACCCAATTTAATCATTTTACAGATCTACTCCATGATTGATTTCTAAAACTTTAATCTACTTACCAATTAAATAGATTAATATAACATATTTATACCTTGTTTCCAAATCACAGTTGGAATGCAGACCGAGCGAGTAGAGCTACATCACAAGAATGATTCTTCTCGAAGCATCAGACGTCTGATGCCTCTATCAATTATCCACCAGGACTAACCAGAGAGTGGTTTATTTATTTTGCCAGAAATATTATAAACCGCGGAATTTTGCAAAAAAACTATTCACGGGAAAAAGACGAAAACTGGTAAACACGAATTTTCGGTTACTCAGTTTTATCAATGAGCAAAATTGACATACCGCAAAATTCGATAAAACACTATTTATCAATTCCATAAATATACTCCACAACAACCCGCAAGATTATACGTCAACTACGTATAACTTTCTTTTCTCAACCGAAACACTATTTGGGAGAGAAATCGAGAAAGAGAGAAAATACTGATTCGATTCTGCACGAAACGATACATGTGAATTAGTGAGTTTCTCTTTACATGTACCCCTCTATTTATAGGCTTTTGAGGAGGTTCGCAAAAGACCGAAATACCCCTCAACATATGCCTATTTACAAGATATGTCATTGAATGGATAAGGATGATGACATGTCATGTGGATAAGATCAACGACGTGTTATCTGGATAGGATCGATGACATGTCATGCAAATAAGGACGAATCTGAAAAGACCCGAATGCCCTCGGCCCAAATACAAATAATATTCATATAATTATTCTAAACAATTATATATATTTTTTGCGGTTGTTTGTTTTGTTGCACTAAATGCACCTCTAATTGAACAAAAACTGAAAATAAACTGCAATTGAAAGTAAATAGATGAGTTTAGAGAAATTGACACGCGGGATGATAACGGAGTTCGGCAAAACAATGGCCTACGTCTCCAGGGCGTCGCAACCTCTTTCTAGGTGCGCCTTTCTATTACCCAATATGAAAGGATTACAATTGTGAACCGTGAGCCCTTACAAAATGGAAAGTCACGGCCAACGAGAGATGAGCGCCAGCGAGCCCTTACAACCAAGGGAAGTCACACGAGCAACTCGAGGTTTGAGCCGGCGAGCCCTTACAAACAAGGGAAGTCACACAAGCTACTCAAGAACAAGAGAAACACTCAATAGATCACTCTAACCTAATCTAATTAGATATTAGTGAAGTGGATTTGAGGTTGTTTGAGATTGATTGAGAGATATTGAAGTTTTAAGCTCAATCAACAATGGTGGAACCAAGCTCTCAGAAAATCGCCTCTTTTAAAGTTTAGGGATGGCTGGGTTGCCATTTGAAAGTGATCCCTTCAGTCTATTTATAGTGGCAGCTCAAAAATGAGCTGTTTGACATAAAACGTTACCAACGTTTTATTCAAATGCGATTTTAGGATTTTAAATCTCTGACAGCTTAGTAAAACGTTACCAACGTTTTATAAAACGTTACAACGTTTGTAAAACGTCACAACATTTGTATAACGTTATAACTTGATTCTTCTTTTGATCAGTTTGTTGCTACTGATTATTATAAAACGTTACCAACGTTTTGAAAACGTTCATAACGTTTTATCCCAATTTAATCAACCTCAAGCATACTTTACCAAGCTTTTGATTTTACAATTTGTATTCTTGATAAAAGTCTTCGTGATTTCTTTAGTCCAAGCTTATTATATCGCAGTTCTTATTCTTCTTGGACCTATATGTTCTCAAAAATAGAAGAAATCGTAAAATTCAATAATTGTATGTTTTTGCAAATTAGTCAAATAGACGTCAAAAATTATTGTACGAACAACATGTTTCAGTATTGATGACGTGTCATCTAGATAGGATCGATGACATGTCATGCAGATAAGGACGAATCTGAAAAGACCCGAATGCCCTCTGCCCGAATACAAATAATATTCGTATAATTATTATGAACAATTATATTTCTTGCGGTTGTTTGTTTAGGTAATTTATATAACGTGTCATGCACATTTATAAATTAACTGGTTAACTTTTATACAACGTGTCACACACGTTTATAAATTAACTAATGTTTTTACTTGTTATTTTTACATAACATTTATAATTTAATTATAACACATATAATTAATTATAACCATTTTACTATTGATCATAACCAATTTATAATCAATTATAATAAGATTCTCTGATTAACTCCTATATGGTGTGACCCAACAGGATCTGTATTATGTTGATAAATAGAGTTAAAACTGTTTTTAACTTCTATAATCATGAGCGGTATCTGGCAGTATACATTATGACCATCCAATTACACAGATGATGCTATACTGTACAATATCACGATCCAGTAAACAATTTACTTGTGTCTGTTCTTCTGTCTCATAGCTATCAGATTAGTTTCAAGGTAGATGTGTGTCATCCTTGCTAATTGAATATTTTCTTAATTTTGAGCAGATTATCAAATATAATTACTCTTATAATTATACCGCTAGCAGATAATCTTACTTTATCAAGGGGCCCAGTGATGCTATAGCTCGTATAAAATACGAGGGACAAATAGCATTCTTGGTAAACTATCACTTCCTCATCTAAGCTATACATATGGAAAAACCACCGTTATGACTGCTTTTTACGGACAGCGGTAGATAACAATTACACATACATATTTCTCAGTGGGAACGATAAATACCTCATACCGTAGAATGTGACACTAAATAAAACATAAATGACACGAACACAATTCTATTTAACGTTTCATTCGGGGTTTGTCAAATACCATGTTCCTAGAACATGTATCTATGTGATTAAAATGACATCTCGTGTCAGGTGGTTTGTAAAACTTAACCATCTTTTAATCCACATACTAACCTTATAACGGTAATTAGTGTTCTTGCTAATTACCTTGGTCAGCGACTTCTTAAGAGTGTATATCATTTATATTATGGAGTTTCACAATTTCAGTCATGAACTCGAAATGATCCATAAATTCAATAATACTCAAGGCAACAAAATGATATATAAATAAACATTTAATTCATGAACAAAGTTTTATGATAATTTATCGTATTATTGACTTCTAGATTATTACAAACTAACAGTATTTTCATACCTCATAGAGAATACCTTGTTGTGTAAATATTTATCTCTCGTCGAGCAAGTATTCATATCTCATTGTGCAAATATTCATACCTCGTTATGCAAATATTCATACCTCGTAATGCAAGTGTAAATAATTCATGTCTGAAGTGTTTGTACCTAACATATTTTATCATTTTTTTTCATATAACACTAGATGACGTCTGAAAATATTAATATTAGATATTGCAAGTAATTATATATCGTCATGCAAGTGTAAATAGTTCATATGTCAAGTGTTAGTAATTAACAAAATCTAAGAAATTTTTATTTTTACTTACATATGGCATTGGATGGTGTATTAAAGTATTAATTTTAAATATTGAAAGTATTCATACCTCATTATGCAAACGTTGATACTTTATGTATCAAGCGTTTTATCAAATAGATTTTATCAGTAGTTTTTTTCTTATGGCATCAGATGACACTTGTAAGTATTAATATCAAGTATGTAAGTATTCATACATTGTCATGTAAATGTAAATAGTTCATATATCAAGTATATGTATCTAACATATTCTATTAAATTGTTTTCCTATGTGACACTGAGTGATATCTAAAAGTATTAATATAAAGTATTGTAAGTATTCATACATCATCATGCAAGTGTGAATAGTTCATGTATCAAATGGTTGTATCTAATAAATTCTATCAAATTATATGACACTAGATGATTTCTAAAAGTATTAATATCAAGTATTGCAAGTATTTATATCTTGTCATGCAAGTGCGAATAGTTCGTGTATTAAGTATTTCTATCTAACATATTTTCTATCTTTGTTTTTTCCTTGTGGTACTAGATGACGTTTGAAAGTATTAATATCAAGTATTGTAAGTATTCATACTTATAACTGAAGTATTAATTGTTACGTTGAAAAGTGTCTTAATTTAATATTTCTTTTTTATAAATTATTTTGTTTGGTGCTTGATTGTATTAATATGTAATATGGAAAATATCCACACCTGTGCATTTATGTACTAATATTTATGTTGTAGACTATGTTTCTTGGATACGGGTAGGGGTGCAAACAGATCAGATATTATCTAACCGTATTTGAATCCGAATCCGAAAATTTGATGCGGATATCCAATATTCAGATATCTGTGTGGATACGGATATAGATATGGTTTTAAATTTCAATTTTTGTAGTATTTGAATAGTAGATATATACTATATAGTTTAATATATATTATGAACAAATTTATGTTATTTACTATATATTATAAAAAGCAGATATCCGTATCTGTATTTGATTAATATCCAATCTGTATCTGGTTAATATTTAATCCGTATCCTTATCCGTCTAATATCCGATCTGTATCCGTATTTGGAAAATAAAAACGGATACGAATATGGTTTTACCACTATCTGATTCGTTTGCATCCCTAGATACGGGTACGGATATCATTTGAAAGTATTAATATAAAGTTTTATTTCGGTTTCAAAAATATAACCGAATCGAACTATTTTAGCCTATCAATCGAATCAAACTGAACCAAAGTTTTATTTTGATTTATTTAATTTGTTCGTTTGAAAGTATTAATATGTCACACTAGAGCTGCTCTGGTAAATGCAACACCGGAGACGCAATTTTACCTCTGAAAATATCTCAGTATTAATATCTTACACCAAACTGCTCTGGAGTCAAGTCGACTTTACTTGGAGATACTGCGATATTTTTATCTTCTTCTTTTTTTTCTTTGGCGGTGATGCAGCCGAGCATTCGACTCGAAAAAAATGAAAATAAATATCGTCCATTGCACCACACAAGCGGGTCGGGTCTGACTAAAATTAGGATCCTTCTCGGTGAAACAAAATCCACTGAAGTTGTTGGACTTCGACGGTTAAAGACGGTTAAAGAATTATCCAGTTTAAAGATTAGAGATTGGGGGACAAATGGGGGATAACGGGCGGGGGAAAATAATATTATTAATTTATATGTATTGTATTATTAATTAATATATGACGAAATATCAGAGAAAATAAAATGAATATATTAGGTTCTTTCATTTTTTAGTGCAAACTAGCAATATCAAAAATTCTTTGCAGATAAAGAATTACTAAAATGTACGACGTACTTAACCAAAAAACATTTGCATAACCAATTTTTTCTTAAACCATAATCTAAGTTAATTGAATATTTATACTATTTTCATGCATTTTAAACCGTATCTTATTAACTTGCATTAATTTATCTCTGTCTTCGTATAAACTTATATTAACTAATATGGTATGACATTGACAAAAAAATTAAAACCTACTTTCGAAACAATTTTGCAAAAGGAATATTTATTTTGATTTAAGGGGAACAGTAGATAATTTTATTTATGATGGCCTTGTGTGTCCAGTGCAATCAGAAATTGTTTATTATGGCTTTCGAGATATATGTTTCTGTTGATTTAACATGTCGAGTGCCAGTCTAAAATTTTCAGTATTTTTTAAGCTTACAAATAAACAAGTTTTATGTTCTTAATGTCAGGGTTCATGGTATGATAAATTGCTGGTTTCTAAATTGATATCGTACTACTATTCTAATGTCAATAAATTGAGACTTTATATTCTAAAAAAAAAAAAAAAAAAAAAAGTAGATGCAAGCGGCATGAAAAAAATTTGGCAAAAATTATCGGCACAATCGAGTCTAATAATGATCTTGGATGAAATTTAGGCAAAAATATAACTGCCTCCTCGTGGCACGTCGAAAATACGTATCAAAATCAAAAGTTGAAAACGGTCCATAAAAAAATTGAAGAAAAAATATAGCAAATATATTATAATTTGGTATATTTACTTATTCCATCAAAAGTAAACTACAATTAATTAATTTTGTACATAATCAAAATCAATGACTAAAATCTAATGATAAAAATGAAAGAGATTAATTTTGTGGAAAATATTTAATAATTTCTCCATCACTTATTATGTCACGGGGAAAAAGATCTCCACTGTCCATAAAACTAGTATCTGGCAGGGTTGTTGAGGTTTTTTTTTTTTTTTTTTTTTTAGTTTTTTAGTTTTTTTTAGGAACGGGTTGTTGAGTTTATTAGACCCAATCAACTGACAAAATCTATAAAATGTATTCCGAGTATAATATATATTTTCTTAATCATGTTTTCATCACCCTTAGTTAACGGATTAGTTAATGGATGTTGATAGTTATCAATGTTCAACACTTACACAAACAAGTACATGTTTAGATTTAATTGTGATATTTTTTTATTCTAAAATAAAAACTAAATTAAAAATCGAAGAAACACAAAATAAAATAAGCCTATGAAACTAATAAACTTATCATAATTTATACATGACTTAATTAATTTTTTTGAAAAATAGTGATATATACCACCAATTTCATTGAAATAAGAAGCCATAACATATTCGACTTGGTACCTAAAATTGGTACCAAAATCAAATATGGCAAGTCTTTACAGCCGTTCAAAACAAAAGTAGCAAAAACATAATAACATGCACAAAACATAAGATATCAATATAAGAAAATACCCAAACAACATAATATACACCAAAAACTAAGTGCTACATATCTAATAAGTCTTCATCTTCCTCCTCTTCTCCAGACATTGGAGATGGGGGGATGCCATTGCCAAAACCCTGCATATCTTTCACTGGTGTTTCCTGGGCAAGGGACAACATAAGGTCCATCACTTAAGTCGTATCGGGACTTCTTTCCTCCAACAAAATGAGATCTGGGAGATCCCCTCTAGATGTACACCGAAATTGAGTAAGAGAAATAATCTTAATACCAATAACCCTAACAGAACATAGAGAACTATCATTAGAGCATAATATATTTCTTTTTAACCAAATAATCCATATAATAGCCCCTCTCAATAATTCAACTAATAATCTATATTTTAAAGAAATAGAAGCATCAATCATTCATAAATTATCTAAAGTATGATAACTATAAACAAAATTATTATGATTTGCAATCCAAATCCAAATTAATCTAATAAAATAGCATTGGGTGAACAAATGATCAGTGCTCTCTGGTTGATCACAAAAAACATACGAAGTATCCCCCTACTACCTTTTAGCTACTAAATTGAGTTTGGTAAAGTATTTTGTCCCTTCTAACTAACTATAAGAAAATTTTAATTTTCAAAGACATATGAGATTTCCAAATGATTGAATACTCTTTATTTGGTATTCCTTCATATTCCAACCACTTATAAAAAAAATGATTAGTAAAATTATCATCCGAGACCAACGCTATATAAGCTTATCCTCTAAAAGAATAATATTAAAAGAGCGATTAAAAATAACTTTTGAAATAGTATTTGCCGTATAGTGCGCTCGATATAAAAAAAGGAAAAAAACTTTAAAAAGTTAATATTTTTCTATTCTCTATCCTTTCTTTTTAATTATTCTAATATTTTATTTATCAAAATAAAAGACCATTTTTTAAAAGATATATATTTAATAACAATTGCACTTAAAAAACAATCTTCACGTAAGTAAAATCATCCCCACTATTATTATTTAATAATATAGTAAAATAGAGAGTCGTGGCACTGCACAGTCCCGGTCTTTGCGTGAAAACAAAGCCAGATAACTACTTTTTAGTTTTTAGTGAACTCAATCTCCAAATATTTCTAATAAACTTCTTTATGCACTTTATAATGCATATTCAGATTTTGAATATTGTACATCTAAGTATTGCACGTTTGGATATTGTAGAATGAATATCTATCTCTTTTAATTTAATTTGAACACAACTGTTGATGTTTATCACACTTTCCTGTAACATGAATGAAGTCCCGGGGTAGCCACAAATCAGCAGTTTGCCACAGGAATAGATTCATGGAAAATAGACAGAGAATCTATAAGTCCGTAAAAAAACCCTAAAAACCCTCGCTCGCATAAATGATTCCAATTCCATACAGAGTTCGCGGGAAAAGTGAACCCACTTCATCTCCATCGTCTACTCTTTTCTCGACTCTCCCAAGAATAACTAGAACTACAATTTCTCAGTCGAATCGGAAACAAAATTCAAGTTCGTGTCAATGGAGTCGGGCTTGGATCAAGACCAGAAATGCTTGATCGATTGCCTCAGCGCCACCCTCGACATAAACCATGATATCAGATCCTTTGCTGAGGAGTCGCTGAAGCAAGCCTCCATCCACCCCGGTTCTCCATTCTTATTTCCTATTAATTATGCTTTTTTTTTTTTTTTACATTTTCCATAGTACTTGGACCAGTGCAACTATGAGCAATGGAGACAATTCAAACTCCTGTATTTTTATGTAGCATTGTGATTCTATACGAGATTATGCTTGTTAATTTAAGATTATTCGGGGCTAATTACATCGTTGGGGTCTCCAATTCCAGGATACGGTGCTGCTCTTGCCAAGATTATTTTCAACAAGGAGATTCCCTTCGGGTTGCGTCAGATATCCTTTTTAATTTTTTTTACCCTGTTGTTGACTGAACATTTGTTTCTGACTTTTAAGAAATGTCATGACATTATATTGTTTAAAAAGGGCTCATTGACCAGATAACTATTTCTATTTCCCATTTTAATATTTGAAATATACCCACTTCATTCTATGAAACTGACATAAATTTGTCATCTATCTGTTCCCCTGGAATCAGCACATATATTACACATTGAAGTTTGATATAATGGAGAACAACACGGTTAATTGCTTTAACAAGCACAGCTCAAAAACACAGAGAAACAATGTTTTCCTTAATTTTAATCACCTGTCAGCTGTTTTGCTGAAACAGTTTATTAAGCAGCACTGGCAGGAAGATGAAGAAAATTTTGTGCCTCCAATTGTTTCTGCTGAAGAAAAGGTTATCTTAGACCTTTGAAATTCAGAGTCTGTCTTATGGTATTTTTACACTGGTTAAAAAAATATAATACTTGTACTATGAGCAAGTGTTGGCATAATTTCTTCTTTTTTTCTCAAAGAAATAACTGCTATCATAATTTGATTTTGTTTTTCCGCTCTGCACAGTTATATGCTTTATCTAATTGAAATTGCCATCGGATCTCAATTTTTGTAGTTATGCATGTTATGATTTCATGATTGGATATTTTCTGATCCCATGTCTAATTTTTTCTTTTTTCATCAGGGTGTGATTCGGCAACTTCTGATGCTATCTTTAGATGACTCTCATGGCAAGATTCGCACAGCTGTCGGCATGGCAATGGCTGCCATTGGCCAGTATGATTGGCTAGAAGAGTGGCCTGAGTTGATTCCGTTTCTCTTAAAGCTAATTAATGATCAAAGCAATCAAAATGGAGGTAAAACAAACAGAATCTTCAAAAAGGTTACTAATGCATGCACTGATACCAAGCATCTTTAACATGGATACTGTTTTAATGGTCTGGTACAGGTGTTTGCCAGCTTAAATACCTATTGCCCATTGCACGTTAACGTATCTATTGATGGTTAACTCATTGTTTAATCTCTTATCAAGGCTCAATTTGTGGTCTCTATATGGCCAAATAGCACCACAAAGAACCATAAATCAAACTGTACCATACTGGACTAACAGCTATGCAAGGATAGGTACTGCTCAAGTTTTGAAATATTTGACTAATACAGTAGCAAGTACTTGGTCATGTAGTAACATTGAGACTTTTATTGAACTCATTGATATCCTTTATACTGTCACTCTCACTGTCCCCTACTCTTTCTCTCTCTCTCTCTCTCTCTGTGTCTGTGTCAGTTCGAGGAGCCTTGAGATGCCTGGCCCTTCTGTCAGGTGATCTGGATGATGTGTCTGTTCCAAAATTGATGCCAGAGCTGTTTCCATCTATGCACAAAATAATATCATCACCAGAAGTGAGTTCAAAGTTTAAGCCGATTAATGTAAAAGAAAGGACGTTGAACATGACCTACCTTATTGTCTTGGAATTTGATTTTTTGTTTGTTTTTCAGATGTATGAGAAAATATTACGTGCAAAGGCTGTTTCCATTGTTCATGCTTGCATCTCTGTCCTGGGTTCTATGAGCGGTGTTTATCAGGTAGGTAGATATTATTTTTATCTGATGTTCCCCCTCATTGGATATGTATTTATGGACTTTGGCTCTTCTATTTTATTTCAGAAGGCAATAGTAATATATAACCAAGGATTACCATTCTATAATGGTCAGGTCCAGAACAAAGAGTAATTAGCTGTAGCTTCATACCCGTATACCTGGTTCCAGCATATTCTGTTGCATTTCTTCTTTGAAACTTCAAATGAAGTTGTCTGCATTTGTTGAGGCTTTAACATCATCTTCAGAAAGAAAATAGAACACTAGAATAATAAAATAATGTTGATAAATAAAGCAAAGATTGATTCAGGGAGCATGATTAGTCTCAATAATGCAAGTTGATATAATTAGCTACAGTTTTATAGTGTATTTTGCTTAACTTCTTATCTAAATAACTATTTGAACCGGATCATTGGTGCAGAAAGAAGCTATTAATATGGTAAAGTCGATCCTTACTCCCTTAATGGAGCAGTTTTCAATTATATTGCAATCTCCTGTGCAATCAGAAGATCCTGATGACTGGAGCCTTAGAATGGAGGTATGTTCACCAATTGAGATCAACTCTTAATTATAACATTTACACCTTATCAATATTACAACTGTTGCTGTGCTTTTCTTTCTCTTTAGGTGTTGAAATGTTTGCTTCAGATTGTTCAGAGTTTTCCTACTGTATTGGATGGACCTTTCTCAGGTATGTTACTATAATTTAAAAAAGAGTGAGAGTTGTAACATTAATTGATACACTAAAATTTTGGCTGGAGTAATTGAACGTAGTGGTACATTGACTGAGATGGTATTGTTTCCTCAATAAGCACCGATATAACCTGGAATAAAGCTTCTAAGATCCCTCAATCTTGCTGTTGAGACCCAATTGTGTAATTACTTTACCTGTACTTACCTGTGTTAACCATTAACCTTCAATTGAACCAAAAAACCTCAAATGTTTGACCTAGTTGTTAACACCAGGCAAACCTAGGAAAAACCAAGAATATGAGTAAAGTAAACAAAAGAGTCCAAAACAACGGTGGAGCCAGTAACTGAATGACATCATACCTAGTTCATACTGAACTTTGCCAAAATTATATTGAATCTTTAATGAAATATTTGATTCTCTTGTTTCATATCTAAAAGAGTTGTTCCTTTTTATTGTTTTTAAATTTAGGTATATTGGCACCTCTATGGCAAACCTTTATTTCTTCATTCAAAATCTACCAGTTGTCGTGCGTACAGGGAACAGAGGATTCCCATTCGGGTAGGTATGACACTGATGGTGCTGAACAAAGTTTCGAGGCCTTTATCATTCAGGTAATGCATTTCCATGTTAATGATGTCCAATAACAAAACAATAACCCCTTTTAGTGTTAAGTCAGCTCAAGCTTTTAGAATAACTGGCCGGATTAAAATTTCAGGTAACGCTTTCAGTTCTTCAAACAATTTATTTTGGTCGCACAACCTTGTAACAAGTCTGTAATGGTCTTCATTCATTGCAGCTGTTTGAACTTTTGATAACCATAGTTTACAACTCACGATTGGCCAAGGTACAATTTTTTGTAATGTTCGACATTATGTTTATGGCGTACAATAGTTTGGAATTAAAAAGATATTACATGCAGGCTATTCGAGGCAGCATCAAGGAACTAGTGTACTACACAGTGGGTTTTCAGCAAATAACCGAAGAACAGGTATTTCATTTTGTGTGCGCTTCTTTGTCTTTTCCTCTTCTCTTCCATTCACTAAGTAATACTCGGTACCAAGGACCACTTCCTGATGTCAATATTACATTTTCATCACTTTATGCTTTACAGCAATATTTTTAGAATCAAACAGTACATTGACATAATCAAGCTTTAGTTCTACAGTTCGTTGGTCAGACCGGTGAGCCAACTGGCTTGACTGCTGATTGTCTAAAAAGTTATATATTTATGAATTTTAAAACCATATATAAAATAATCATGCTGCTGCATACTATCTGTGGAAGTTCACATGTATGTATTGAATGAATGCCATGGGATCTAATTGTTAGTAAAATATTGTTTGATACCAGACTTGAGACTTTAGCGTTCCTGTACATAAGATTTTGGGTTGTTAAAAATCACATAATTCGCCCTCCAACAATTGTACATTTTGGATCATTTTCATTCTTACTAGAGACTGGAACTAATTTTTTTTGAAATAAATTAGAGATCTGGAAGAGAAAGATTAAAATCTAAGAATTAAATTAAATCTACTAGAAAACCAAGATTTCCTAATGTTTGGGTCATTGGGTTTTTAGTAAAAGCCAGTCATTTAACCTGGTTGTGACCGGTTCAGTTACATGTCTTTTTAGCAGATAAACTGGAAAAGCCTGTGAGTCAGTTTTTTTGCAGTCCAATTGGCTTGTCTAATCTAATAAACACAGGTTATAAACTTACCAGTTGATGGCAGTTGCAATTTTTCTTTGTTTTAGCTTTTATGGCCTTGAAAACTAAGATTCCTGGAAAAAAAATTGAGAGATGCTAAATATCTGGAATTTAATCATAGTAATATAATTTGTCATATTTGGTGACTTCACTAAAGAATTTGTCATGCTTATAATCCCTCTGGAACTTCTCCACTGGTGTGACATGTTGTAGGAGCACTCTTGGTCTCTTGATGCTAATCATTATGTGGCAGATGAAAATGATGCTACCTATAGTTGTCGGGTCTCTGGTAAGTGGTAAATGCATAAAAATGCACAGTACTACTTGCATTTAATTTATACCTAGTTATGTTTTGGGATATTAATTATACACAGAACCGACAACTCCTATGACATCTTTTGAGATGTTGATCTGTTTATCTCAGAATTAGAAGATTACCTTTTTACATATGCTATTTTGTTCTATGGTCTTTGAAATGGGTACTTATTTATATATTTTGGCCTCTTTTAATTATATGGTTCATTAATTTGAATTTTTTTTCTTCAATACTCTAAGGTATACTTTTGCTGGAAGAGATCATAAATACTTATGGTCAAGAAGGCATTGATTCAATTTTGGAGGCTTCTCAAGCACGGTTTCATGAGTCTTGTAAAGCAAAAGTCTCAGGCCATTCTGATTGGTGGAAAGTGAGTTTCCTTAATTCCAGTACGCAAATTTGCTATAAACTATGGCTGTATGGTGCTTTATAGCAAGGATAAGTATCAGCTAGTATTCCCGTAAACACAAACCAGTTGGTTTATTTAGGGCATTTGAAACATCCTTGACATGAGACACTCGTTGTAACATTATTTTCTAACAATTAACAAGTAGGTTCTTTTCAACTTTTATGGCAGTTGCAAGAAGCATCTCTTTTTGCACTTTCTTCTATTTCTGATGAACTACTTGAAGCACAGGTCCTCCCTTGTTCTTTCTCTGTGTCTTGCTCTCTGATATCTGTTCATTTAAATGCTATCAGTTCTCATTATTTTTAGTGTGATTTTGTTCAGGATTCAGAGCCAACAAATTACAACTTGGGGGAGCTGATTGAGCGAATGGTAACTGAAAGCGCTGGAGCTGGTACACCTGCACCTCCTTATATTTTAAGTCATTATGCATTAGTTCATCTTCTAATGCCTTTTGGGCTTACAGGGGTTGACGTGCATCCCTTTCTACATGCACGTGCATTTGCCATGGTTGCCAAATTCCATTCAGTGGTAACTGCCTGATTAACTTCATTAACAATTTGTTTCCATAGTTGATTTTGGTTGAATGCTGGCCATATCTGAATTTTCTTAGCTGTTTGTTGTTTCTATCTGATTACTGACTTGGTCATTATTATATTCTTTTGACCAGATAAGCAAGAGCACCTGCGAACTATTTCTGTATAGAGCTGCCCAAGCAATAACTTTAGATGTGTATGTACATCATCATTTTTATATTATTTGTTGTTATTACATTTCATAGACTGCCCTTAATGTATCACCTGTACCTATTTTTGCCCCCATGTAATTGCATTTTTTTTAATATTTTGTCCTACTTTTGTTAGAAACAAATCTTCATTTTTTTTATTTCTTATTGGTATCTAAAGACTCTTTTGAATTGCAAAATCTATTGAAATTGCATAACAAACACACTATCAATATGAAGTAGCGAAGCACAATTCTTTTGGATTGAACTTTTCCAACATGTATGCATGATAATGATGTACAATGACACAATTTCTTTTCTGATCATAATTAAATCTTTGATTTTTTTTTTTAATAAATAATTTTTTTGAAGCAAAATAGCAGAGCAGATAAATGAAGCAATATTGTTTCAGCTATGTTTGAATTCATCTTCTTCTCCTAAGATCCTACAAACACTTGGTCAACCTTCATGACTGAGTGATTATTTAACATAGATACCTCATCAAAATGACTCTTGCTTACATCAATGCTGATCACGATTTTCTTCTAAAAAAGTTTCTGTTATCTCCTTTGCTGTTCATAAAAATAAAATAAGATGGAATGATCTGAACTGAAAGGGGTAAAATGAATTGACAGACCTCCACCAGTTAAAGTTGGAGCTTGTCGGGCATTGTCGCAAGTCTTGCCAGAGTCTAAACAGGAGGCAATATTACCAAATATAATGAGCTTACTGTCCTCTCTTACTGATCTCCTGACAAAGGTATCTTCTTTGGGCCTTAATTGTAAGTGTTTTATTTTTGGGTGTCTTGGTTATTATCTGCCCACTTGGTTTTTTAAGTAATCGTTAACCAAATCTGAAAAACAGCTGGACAGGGGGTTTGAATCATAGGGCAGTATGGTTTAATTTGCACTGAAATGCTTTGGCAAAACCTCAATCAGACTCTATATTACCTTTCTGGATTAGTAAAATACATTCTCTGAATTGAAAAATGAAGAAAATGAAAATATGTTGGCAACAGGCGTCTGAAGATACGCTGCATCTTGTATTAGAAACCCTTCAAGCAGCCATTAAAGCTGGTATTTTTTCCATCTTAATATATTGTTCTATTATTGCTTTTGTTTTCATTTATAGAAAGGTGAAATGGCTTCTATAGTCTTGAGACCTAAAAAATGTCAAAAATGGCCTTTGAAAGGGTCAATTTGTGTGTCACATGGACTACAGAAATTTGGAATGAACATTGGGGGAACTTTTTTTTTAATATAAGGTGGGATTTGTAATAGAGGAGGCTTCTGGGGAAACGACATTTGGTGCAATAGATGGCTACATATTTTTTTTGAACGATCCAAACTCAAAATTTTAAGTGACATATCTAAACGTTGAATGTGATTTTCTTCACAAGTTGTGTGGGCAAAAAAAAAAAATTGCAAATGTTTTATATTGTTTTCTACAAAATATAGAAGGCAGAAAAATGGCACGCTAAATTTGACTATTGCAATTAGCTTTGATCCTTACATTTTTGGCATCCTGACCCTATTTTTAAATTCTTATATTTTACCATGTTTAAGTTAATTAATACCATTTTATCTTTTCATCTCCTTTTTTGCATGTAGCCGGTGAACAGTTTGCATTGGTTGAATCAGTTCTTTCTCCTATCATCCTAAATGTTTGGGCTCAGCATATATCTGATCCTTTCATTAGCATTGATGCAGTTGACGTTTTGGAGGTTATCTTGATGGTTCTTTTCTATAAAACATGTTTTGTTTTTAAGGAAAGCTTTGGATTTTCATGACGTTTTAAATTGACAGAATGCAGTGTTTCTATTGAAGATCACTTTTAATTATAACCCTGTTATTGAACTTTTTCTTCATTTCAAGATATACTTGAACAACCAGATAGGATCATTTTGACTCTAAGAGTGACCAATAGACAAACTTTTGCACAAATTCGTCGCTTAGCTCCACTTTTGTCTTTTCTTTTATTATGCAATCATGGCAAAGCTTCCGCAAAAAATAATTAAGGACTGCGGGTAAGAATCCAAAGCAGTAATTACATTTTGGATCTAGAAGCAACACACTGTGCATAATTGCATCAAGTATTGTGAAATCAAGGCCCAAGCAATCATTCTTGACTTCTTCTATTATTTTATTGGTGTGCAAGCTAAGTTGGGTTTGTTTTGTGATTCTCATAAATCGTTGTTCCTTGTTCCTTGCTAATTTGTAATAAACTAGAACCAGCAATAACATTAGTTTTGATAAACAGAAAACTAAATTCTTTAGTTTATTTTACTTGACAAAAGTTCAGCTTTCAGGCAATCAAGAATGCTCCTGGTTGTATCCAACCGCTGGTTTCTCGGATTCTACCAACCATTGTGCCAATTTTAGAAAAGGCATGTTTTTAGTAAATTGATGTAGTACAATAATAAACTTTCTTCTACTTATTACTCATTTCTTAAATTTCAGCATTCTTTTATCATTGCTCATCCATTTATGTTGAATGAGACAGCCTAGGTACCAAAGAGAGGGTTTGGTCGGTGGCTCACTTGACCTTGTAACCATGCTACTTAAGGTTCGATTGTTATATCTTTTTATTGTCCTTTTTACCCTTCTTTATTTACCTACTAAGCACTTTGATATGTTAATGTTTACTTGTAAAATTCAGAATGCCCCAATTGAAATAGTGCGGGCAGTTTTTGACAAATGCTTTGATCCGACGGTTCAGCTCATTTTGGAAAGTGAAGATCATGCAGAGATGCAAGTGAGGATCTCTTAGTAGTTATTCCGATTTGATGTTTTTTGTTCTATCATTTGATAATTTTTCTTGGCCTTTTTATTCTTAATTGAGCTCAGGGACAGAGCTTTTACTGGGCTCACATGCCAAAAGTTTCAAAAAGCTCACTGATACCCCAATAAACTGTATGTTAAAGGAACTCTACAACTACTTACCTTTATGATATGGAATTGTAATCCTTGGTCATGACCAACAGTACCCAAGCATCGGTCTGAAATAGTTGGTCTCATGCATTTCCTCGAGTTTATGGCATATGACAATACTAAATACAATAAATTACATTCTGTATTATAACTTGAAAACAAGGCTTATAATGACAAACTTATCTCAATATAGAATGCGACAGAATGCCTGGCTGTCTTTGTGTCTTTGGGGAGGCAAGAAATACTTACTTGGGGTGGCGATGCTGGATACATCATGAAAAGACTTCTAGAAGCCGCTTCAAGGTAGGGTGACTTTGTTCCTTCGGCTATGTGGCCATATTTGATGTTAAGCAGCAAGTAAGCTCTCAAATTACCAGATTGAGAATTTATTAGCAGAAGAACACAATAATAAATAATTGAAAAAAATATTTTTTATGTTCTCCACCTTGTTTTTTTCACGTAGGCTTCTAGATCCAGAGCTCCAGAGCTCTGTGTCTTTATATGTGGGAAATTATATCCTGCAACTCATCTTACATCTACCTTCGCAAATGTCTCCCCACTTGAGAGATTTTGTTGCTGCCATAGTCAGACGATTGCAGTCTTCAGAAATAGAGGGGTTGAAGTGTTCTTTGATTCTTATCCTTGCCAGACTTGTGAGTCTGCTACATATTTAAACACATTTCTTTTCTTTTCAGTTTAGTTTTAAGTTGATGTTTCATTCTTGAGATCAAGCCTTGGTCTAGGTTTATCGCCAAGAAAGATTAAAAAAAATGAATGGTTGTATGCCCCTCAAATACCGTGTTATATTTCACTATCTTTCCCAAAACCATATACTTTTAGATTCTGATAAAAGGAACCAATCATTAGGTATGATAAAAGGTATGGTCTATTAAATATTGACAATTTTATCCTTTAACTTTAATAACTCTCCTGTTGCTGCATATGGTCAAATGAACTAAAATAAAGAGGACTAGTTTTTGTTAAGCTAACAAGGTCTTGATGGAGCTATAAAAAAGTTGAGTCGCAATTTAGTAATTTCAATTTGATTGTCCATTTATTTCTAAATTATGTGCTAATACTTTCAAATTTTTTATTAGGCTGTTTTTTTTCTTAATATGTAATGTTATTTTTAATTGAGATACCTATTTTAAATTTGTTCTGATCAGAATTGCATGCAAATGAGACCAAAAAATTAAAAATTAACTCGAGCCATGACCTGAGCTACAAAATTCAACCAAACAAGGAATAGCTTAAGCCATGACTTAACTTTAGACCTCAACTAAACATAAAATAACTTAGACTGACCTAAAGTTGGAATAACAATTTAGGCTTCCTAAATTTTAGGCTCAACCAAACACAACCTTAACCTGTAATAGAGATCAAATACATAAAATGTTGGGTATTATATTTCCCTATGTCATAAACTATCTGTTATAAGCTGGAAGACTTACTGATCTGTCTTTGGTGTTGTGCTCTTAGGTACATCTTAGTGCTCCAAATACTAATCAGTTTATTAACCTATTGTCAAGTATGCCTGCTACTGGTTATGAGAACGCTCTTGCTTTTGTGATGTCTGAATGGACTAGGTTACAAGGTTAATTTCTTGCATTCTTCTGTCATTATACTAAAACATTCCGGGCAAATTGCAGAAGAATGCTAAACTTATTTTTGTAATATTCTTTCTGTATTAAATTGATGTTCATGTCAAAGTGTAGGTGAGATTCAGGGAGCATACCAAATAAAGGTGACAACAACTGCATTGGCCCTTCTTTTCTCTATTCGCAATGCGGAGTTATCAAAGTTGCAAGTCCAGGGGCATCTCATCAAGGTATTAAACACTGATGGTTCTATAACTAATTATCTGTTTGGCACACAGTTGTTTTAATTATCTGTTTAGCATGCCAAATAAAGGTGACAATATCATTTCTACTCGTAATGCTGTTACAGTGCTCAAGGCCTTTTGGTCTTGCAAATCCAGTCAAACTCCTAAACGAATAAAAAAGAAATAAAATAAAATAAAATAATACTTGTGTGCTCCTTGCACAATTTGGAGTTTAACAAAGACTAAATGTGGCTGGCTCAAAGATGACATAAGAAATATACCTCCTTTTCATTTTACTTGTTTTCTGTTGTCTTGATTAATTATGGAAACTACAGAATCCTGGAGGTATTACAACACGCTCAAAAGCCAAGTTGGCTCCTGACCAATGGACTGTGGTTCCTCTTCCAACAAAGGTATTGCCGTACTATGTTGTTATAGTTCCATCAGCTTTCCTAGTATTTGCTATTATCATCTTTTAAAACAGTACCTGTCTCCTTAATAGCATTTGGTGTTTCTTGGTTCTTGCAGATATTTTCACTATTAGCTGATGCTTTGTCTGAGATATTTGAACAAGCAATGGATAATGATGATGAGGTGTCTGCTATAGCAGTAGTTGCTTTTTGGCTTGTTTTGTAAATGCTTTTATCTTGTATATATTTTTCGCTTTACTGGTTTGTTTTTCAATTAGCAGGACAGTGACTTGGAGATCTCCTGCGCTGGGGATGAGATTATGTATGCGTCAATGGTGCCATCAAGTGTTAATCCATCAGTTCAACACTTGGATGCCATGGCTAAAGTGCTTGATGAGGTTGGTTTTAGTCAAACTTCTAATACGGAGTTCTTGTCCTTTATCTTTTTTTTGGTATTTCTTGTTTTTTATTTTTCTACTTCTTTCTTTTAGTATTTGCTACGGCTATTAGATTCTTTAATTGTATAATTGAATAAATCCTTTTCTCGACTTGCCTAGGATGATGAGGATGATGGCTATGATGATGATCTGACTAAAGATGACCCACTCAGTGAGGTTTGTCAGAAAAGAGTGTTCTTATTGACAAAAGGTGTTGACTATTGTAAACACAAGATGTGAATTGCAATTAATCGTTGGTTTTTTTGGCAGATAAAGTTGGCCGAATATCTAGGGAATTTCTTTAAGAGTATATCAGAAAGCGATAGATCCCTTTTTGATTATTTGTTCCGGGTAATACTGTTAACAGATAAGATTTATATTATTAGAAAAATAGCATTCCATATTCCTAAGCTTGTGGAAAGTAAAAGAGAACATCTCCAATGATTTTGTATTATGTGTTATGTGCCAATGAGAAGGTTGTGCCCCTCCAAATGATTTGGTCTAAAGACCACAACTAAATTTGGCATCTAGTCGGACTGAAATCAGTAAAAATATTAACCGCCCACATGTCAAAAAATTGATTCAAATTGTTATACTAGTCGACTGCATGCATGGAAGGACTCAATATGCAATAATAATGTTCTTACCATTTCTTAGTAATATTTGAATTCTGATTCAACTAGGTCAAATTACGAAGTAATCAATAGTGAGGCTTAATCTTGAATTTCTCAATTAAGTAGTGTCTGTGTATAAAAGGCTTGAGGACTATTCTGTTTTTCAATTTTTTACCTTTCTTATTAGCCCTTGTATCTTTCAAATAGGGATATATACTAGCAATATTTGCAGATTTTTCTAGCCTTTACTGTCAATTTGTCGTGCTTAGCAATGTGCTTTGTTTTTTATACCATCATTGCAGGGTTTAACTGATTCACAGAGGGCTTCTGTTGCTAGAGTTTTGAGATCTTGACGTTGAGAGCCTTTGAAACTGCTAGATGTTCTCAGTGTTTCATATGTTTTCTTATTTGCAATATCGAATTGGTTTATTCAAAAAGTGTAGATGAATTAGTGTGCAGTGATTTTGATAGAAAGTTTTCTTGAACTGCATTTTATGGGGAATGCAATTATTTTTCCTGGAGTAGGTTTCCGAGTGGAACAATAGATGTCGAAAACTTTGGACCGCGTTTGGTAACAATTTATTTTTTATTTTTAGGTTTTTTCAGGAGGAAAAAACAATGTGTTTGGCTTGTAGGGGTGAAAACGGAGTGGATAATGCTGATACCATATCCGCGTATCTGTACAGTAAGCGGATATCAAAATTCAAAATTAAATTCGTCTTAAACAGATACGGATACAGAACATATAGTTCATGGATACGGATATAAAATGAATAATAGTCGGATAATTAAAACATATGAGCTTCTAAGATACAAATATTAATTACAAAATTAAATATAAATATTAATGAACTTATAAGAGGTAGCAGATAATTTATCATACAATATATATATCAAATAAAGAAATGGTAACAAAAGATGTGGTTTAGTAGTTTGAAATTTAGTTCAAAGATTTTGAGATGGAGTACATGGGTTCAAATTTCATCTATAGCAAATATTAGATAGTTTGGATATTCGCTCTATTTAGAACTCCGGATCCGAATCCAGATCTTCTATGAATATCCGATAATTATCCGAATCCGGATAATCCAGCTCTGTTTTCACTCCTATTAGCTTGACAATATTGATTCTATTTTTTTAGTTGAGTGGAAGAAAAGAAAGAAAAAGAAAAATCAGGAAGTGATGTTATTGAAAGACTTGGGATCTTGGATAGGTCTAAAACTTAATTATCCCATCATTGTGCACACTAATGCGGGGAGGATTTGTTGAGGCAAAAAGGCTTTGCTTCTGTTTTTACCTTGTATAGGTCTTACTTTTGGTTAGTGCTGACCATCAGATTGGCCAAATATATCATCCAGTTCTACGGATTTAGGCTTAAATGTCTGTTTGGTTTGGTTCTCAAACGTTAGTTTTTATCAGTGCGTATTGTTTTTAATGTGATTTTTGTATCTTTTGTGGGTTTGGTAATATCAAAAGAAAATAGTTCTTTGTCATGTTTTAGTCTAGTGGGAAAATTTTCCCTTGATAGAAAATTTTCAGGTGTTCAGTATCAGAACTGGTATTTCAAGTATGTCGCTTACTGAGTATTAATGTTCTTTGCTTGAAATTTTTATCAAATTAATAAATTCACAAGAGAATTTGAACCTAAATGGATTGGCATTCCTATTTTGTGCCATCCTTTTTTGCTGTTCTCCACCACTATATTGATCCAATACTCTTCTTCAATACGTCAGATTGACTTCAATATTTATGCTCTAGTTACAAACTGTGTCACCCTCCGACATTTATTTTTTTGCAAGGAATGAAGGTCTAACCTTTATCCGTATATATTAAGGGTCTGTTTAGATGTCATGGGATTGTATGCGATGAGATTTTACGTGTTCGAGAACTCACTTTTTAATTTGCAGAAACTCATACTCTTAGGTACACATAGCAATGGTTATGGGAATTTGTTGAATGAGTGTTTGGTTGTAAGCTGGGATTAGATGTGAAAAATCTTAATTTATTATGAAAATATGTGTTTATTTCAATTTCTCATCTATTAATAAAAATAACTTGCTGACCTGTATGGTTTTTTTGTACCTAAATGAAACAATATGTAGGTAATACGATGCTCCCCTAATTTTATTTTTTAATTAGTGACAAATAATTAAATGATAATTTATTGTGTGATAACACTGTTTTTACATTTCTCAATCAATTAATTCTTTAACTCCTCGTCTTATTTAACATTTTTAATAGTAAATCTGATTAACAATTATGACAAAATAGACAGAGATGAGAAATTGAATTGTAATTCTCTCTTTTTTTTTTCTTTTCTGAAAAATCGTGGCAAATGCTGTCAGATATATATTAATACCCAAAAATAGAATAGTTACAACTCCAGTTAAAGGAACATCCCAGCATCATTACATGACTATGTTCCATCTGACATCTCTACTTTACCCCATCAAATGCTAAGCCAAACTGACTCTATCATAAACTCATAGCATGATTCAAAAAGATAAAAAGCAACAAGAAAACCAGTATGTACCAGCAACTGGTACAACTAGTATCTTTCAATTTTAACAGTGCACTGCCCACAAATACCCCTCCATTAGAATCTTCTCAGCAAGGATATGTGGTTGTCTCATTGCCCCCTTGAAAGATACTTCCGTTCCTCTCCTTCCAAATGAACCAACTTACACCCACGAACCACCTGATCCATGTTGTGTCCTTTCCCCTGCAGCAGGCTTTATATGCCGCAAGAGAGTCGTACCACTCCTGCTTCACACTACCAGCAGGTTTAAAGATTTGAACCAAGCTTATACGAGACCAGCCACCATACACGAACTGCATATGAACATAGAAAGACTAAATGTAACACTGACTCGATCGGGCAAGTGCTACACATTACACAACCAAAAAGATAGAATTTCCATCCCTTATTATCTATGTCGTGCACCACTGGAACAGTGGCTCAAGTTTCAAAAGGTGGGACCAAAATCAGCTCAAAGTGTACTGGTACCGTATCAATACTTTCTCTTTTAAAAAAAATGAACTAGTAATCAACAAATTGACCTTTTACTCCAATACAATAAAACACAATAGTGAAATATAACATAATTGTATCCTTAAGTAAACCTTTGCCAATTTGTGCCGATCAACTTTTTTATATAAGGAGGTCCAATTTATCAATTTTCAAGTACTGGTAGATGCAGGATAACTCTATACATGCATCTATATATCTAGTATTGGTATGTATGATGTTATTTCTCGTTTTGAGAGCTAATTGCGGTACTTTCACATTTTTCAGAGGTGACATAAATTTTTTTATTTACAATAAAAACCACAATGTTATATAGGACACAAATAAATGATAAAATGCCAACTAGGTAGGCATGCAAGATGTTCGATGAAATGCCACAAAGCAGAGAGCAAAATTAGCATCTAATTTTGATTGACATTGGGAGATTGAGAAATTTGTTCAATAAAATGCCACAAGGCGTGCAAGGCGGCTCAACTGCGTAGTGAGATAAATTTGTTGTGTTTACCTTCGCTGAAGAAATTCATCTTCCTTTTCGTTGCTAAATTTTTTATCTTTTCCTTGACTGAGTAGTTAATTTTTTTCGCTATAGCTTATCATTGACGGAGAAATAGAGAGAGAACTGAGAGAAGAGGAGAGAACGACCGACGCGCCGTGGGGAAAAATATTTTTTCACTCCGACTTAATTATTTTTTTCCATCTTTTATCACTGTAGTGGGAACGGTTTAGGAAGAAACCACGAGAACAGATGGGAAAAAAATTAAACCTCCGAACGCTGTTGGGAAATAACGTTGAAATATCATTCCGATCCCATCGATTCCCACTAAAATTTTGTCATCCAAACACGCCCTAAATGAAAAGTTCAGTACATAGGTTTGTTCAGAAAACCTTGGTAAAAAAGGAGAGTTGAGGGTCCAAAAGGATTGGGTTCGTATGGAAAAAATTAAAATAAGAATGAAAGCAACTAAGAAAATTAAAGAGCCATTGTGTAAAAACTTCTTCAGCCAGGGTCTGTGCTGATTTGTGTTTCTCTGTGAATATCCTAGCACGTCTCTTCCTCCAGATAACGAATTGTGACACCATCCAACATTTGAAGACAAAGATGAGCATACATGCAAAATCATTTGCATGATGATTTTATGGACCAGAAAAGATTGACTGAAAAAAAAAATTGCCTTCTCTTGAAGAGAATAATTCAATTAACAATTACTTTATACAACCTAAACAAGCTTTGAAACATTGAAACATTGAAACTTATAACTCAGGTAATTAGAATTGGGGAACTCAAGAAACAACAGATATGCATCTATAGCAGGTATAACCCATTTATCTGGTTAGTAGTTTCAATGGCTGAAATTAAAGGAACCCACAAAATATATCAATATGAACTGTGAAAGAGATTCAATGATCAGATACTTCTATGTCAACAGAACCTCAAGAAGAAGCAGGATCAGCCTGGGGCTCGTCACAGCTGGTCATTGGCAAGTCAGAGTTGGACTTGGGATCGACAAAGTCAGGCATGGGTTCATCACAGTCATGCTCAGCCTTGTCAGATTCAGGCTTAGGCACATCAGTGTCAGGCCTGGGTACATCAGCTTCTGACTCGGGTAAATCAGCTTCAGGCCTAAGCATGTCACAGCTGGTCATTAGCACGTCAGAGTTGGACTTGGGATCAACAGAATCATGCATGGGTTCATCACAGTCATGCTCAGCCTTGTCAGATTCAGGCTTAGGCACATCAGCTTCAGGCCCGTGCAAATCAGCTTCAGCATTAGGCACATCAGTTTCAGGCCTGGGCAAAACAGATTCAGGCTTAGGCACATCAGTGTCGGGCCCGGGCAAATCAGCTTCAGGCTTAGGCACATCAGTGACGGGCCGGGGAAAATCAGCTTCAGGCATGGACATATCAGTGTCAGGCCCAGGCACATCAGCTTCAGGCCCGGGCACATTGGCTTCAGGCCCGGGCACATCAGCTTCAGGCAAGGGCACATCAGCTTCAGGCACGGGCAAATCAGCTTCAGGCCTGGGCAAATCAGCTTCAGGCTCGGGCAAATCAGCTTCAGGCCTGGGCAAATCAGCTTCAGGCCTGGGAAAATCAGCTTCAGGCTCAGGAAAATCAGTATCAGGCCTGGGCACATCAGCCTCCATCTTGGGAAAGTCGGCTTCAGGCTTGGACCCGTCACTTTTGGGTTTGGGCTCGTCAGAGTCGGGCTTAACTGGCATTTGTGTTTCTGCCTCAGCTCTTATGGCATTTAGGCTGTTTTCCATCTCATCAACTTTCTTTCCTAGATTGTCTAGTTAGAATATGTTAAGCACAAGCAAATTTAATATATTATTGGACCAAAAATTAGGATACTGACCCCGCCCAGTAATTTGTATGCTAAAGCTGACTAAGATAGTTTGCCAAGCCAGTAGTGTGCCTATAGTGCTAGCATATATATATATTTTTTTACTCTCTTTATAGTGATTGAGATTGTATAAGAAAAAAATATAGCAGATGCTTTAATGAAAGACAGACACAGTATGAGAAATAACACAGCTATAACAATAATAGAGATGGTTCAAAGGATATTCCTTGAAAGAAGGTCAGCAGCCAGTTTCTCAAAATTGCAACTCTGAAAATTCATTTATTTATTTTCATCAGTGATATATACAGATAGGAATAACAAAGCATGACCAATCTTAAAAACACTTGCCATTTTCCAAAGAAGATCCTTTACCTGAAAAGGAAAAAAGAAGTGCATTAACAAAAATTTAAAATCCACATGCTTTTTTAATGTTTCCAGGAAAAAACACAAACTATACCACAAGGTACCGACTTCCCTTATTTTTCTGAAACTTGCAACTCATTTTAGGAAACCCTTTACCACTATGATGCCTGTCATTGGGAGCCTGGGAGGTGATTATTGGTGGACTAATGATAATAACTTTTGTAGCCCTATTAACCCTGGTAATATCTTTGCATACACTTGCAAAATGAGAAATCCAATATCAAATTTCTCATAATCTTTTTATAAATATCAAAACAATCCCTCCACTAATAAGAAAAAGGGTTGCTTTGTGGCTTGCTCCTTCCTTACTGAAGGACATAAATTAGAGTATATGTATCTAACTTGAAAGAGGTATGGAGGGTAATTTGGTTATCTTCTGAAGGTAATGCGGGACAGGTTGCCAGATATTTTGGTTTGAAGTGGTACATTGGAATTTTTAGGTTGGCTGGGGTAGACAAGAAAGTATTCCCTATTTTAAAGTATCCTAAGAACATTAATGCAAAGCCGAGACCACATGCAAGGTCATAACTTGTAACCACAAAATAGAATTTAGACAAGCAATTTAATGGAATGGAAGTTCACAGTATTTTACTAATGCTGTGAACTTACAAATGTTGCCGGGTCATCAGTTGTCTGACTTGAGCTCTCTTCATCCAGTTCAGCCTACAAAAATTCAAATTGCACGTAATAATTACAAGAAAAATTACAAAAATATCAACTCGCTATCATACCAGTATACCAGTACACTAATAACCATACACACTAACGCTATAGTAGAACCGTGAACCCCGAACAGATCGAAGAAAAGTGAGAACATTTACTTTGCTTAAAGCTGGTAGAGTGCATGAGACTTAAGCAAGGATCTCGAGATCTGGTTCGGAGGGAAGAGAAAAGACGAAAAACTAGGGTTACTCACCTTGGCTTGGAGATTTGGCTTCGTGTCGATTTCCATGTCGCCGATGCGAAACCCTAGCAGAAAAACGAGCGGCACTGAAAGAGGAGAGTACAGGAAATGTGAAAATGGAAAGAAAGGGGAGGAGCAGAGAGAGATGGCGGGGTTCATGTGACACTTGGGGGTAAGAAACCAGAATCCATATGCAGTCAGGTGAGGTACCTGACCTGATACTTGAGATCCTCCCCGTTTATTTTAATCTGGCACGAATCTTAACGAATCTTAAAGATTCCTTAAATTCAAGAAACCCGGTGTGCCAGTCAAAATGCGAAGTTAATTGACCGTTTTACCTGTTAATCCGTAATCAACTGATCACCCTGCGGAACTTTCTTAACATCCCCTTTAAAATATCTGATTTTACATATTAGTATCCACTTACCAGAGCTAAATTTCTCTAGCAAATTAATTGGAGTTCGGGGTCATATATAACTTATATAAGGCTATTAATGGATACTTGGATATACACTATATGATTGATAATAGAGGAGGGTTCAAATACCTGTTTTTGTGTTTTCATCATGCCTCTATCTCTCTTCATCATTTTTAAAGTTCAAACAGTCAATCCGAACCGCTCAACCTAACTTCCATACTAAAATATGTTTGGAGACCAAATTTTATATTTTTAGGAATTTTTTTACTATTTTTTTAGATAGATACAAAAATACTGTTTTTAGATGGTTCAGATTTACTGATTTTGTACCTATCTAAAAAAATAATAAAAAAATTCCTAAAAATATAAAATTTGGTCTCCAAACATATTTTAATATGGAAGTTAGGTTGAGCGGTTCGGATCGACTGTTTGAACTTTAAAAATGATGGAGAGAGATGGAGGCATAATGGAAGCACAAAAACATAGAGGCATTTGAACCCTCCTCTTGATAATAATAACCACGGGCGGACCCAGCATGCATTTTTAATTTGTATTTGGGATTAAATTTAGTATTAAAATCAAAATAAATTTCTTAAATTATGATTGATAATTAGAATTATAAGTCAGAATATTGAAAAATATAAATCAAAACATTATTTTTTTTATTGAGTACTCAATTAGTTAATGAATTTAAATCTGATTCGATAGTTTTTTACCCTCTGACGAAAATCTTGAATCCGCCCCTAATAATTACACGTGATTGTTGATAAGAATTTATACAGATGCAACTGCTTAATTTCATTTCATTTCAACAAAACAAAACAAAGTGCATACATGTGAATATATAGTATATATATAATTATGAAAAAAAATTTAGTGTACCCATGCAAATTTTCAAAATAGCTAATTTTCTCATAAAAACATCATAATATCCAACCTCCTCATAAAAATTTATCATCCTTTCTTTTATCCCCATTCATTTATTTAATTATTTTAAAAATAAAATTAACAATTATATCCTCCTCTCTTTTCTCTCCTTCTCCTTCCCTGGAACTAGTAACTAGATATAACGTGTACTCAACCATGCTTTGTCGGTCCTCTCCCCCCATTCCCCAATTATAGATTTGATTAACCATTTACTTTTATTGTTAATGCACATTTTCTTTCTCATATATAAATAACAAAGATCAATTCGAAAGTAAGAAACCAATTAATTGATATAGGAGATACCTTAAACATTATAAACTTTTTTGAGTAAAGGTTGGAGGTCAAGCCACCCAACTATTTAATACCATTGTTATTACAACAAAGGATTTTCTCCATCCGGATTTCGAACTCATGACCTCTCACATAGAGACCATGTGCCTTAGCCACTAGACCAAATGCTAGTTCTCTTAAACATTATAAACTAACCCAAAGTGAAATAAAAGGGAAGGAGGTCACTGACATGGGAGTTGAAGAGCAAAGCATGCATCGGCAAGTGTAATTGTGGATCAACTTGCATGGAGACGTGCTCTAGGAGGTGGCGATATTGCACGAGTTGATTATAGACCAACTCTCGGCTTCATTGGTATCCCAGGGCGAGCCCACAGTAGTCCAGTGAGAGGCAACTGCCTTTCCTTTGTATTTTGGAAAATATAGTGGAAAAACTAAGTCCAGTTCATTTTTTTTTTTGCTCTCTTCTGAAAATTTATTTGTCCCTCTCTGAATCCAGTAAGCCCAATCTATATTCAATACAATTTAATAAAATTACAGCCAAGCCCAACTAAAATTGAACTCGCTGGGTGCTTGAGCCGCTAGTGCTATTTAATAAAACTAATGGGCCGTTCGGCAACAAGGGATTAAGCCTCCTTAAGGCTTAATCCGCTTCCTTTAGCTTTCTTAGCCGCTTAATCTTACCGAACACCGGTTCCTTAGCGTGGATTAAGAGCACCTCCTTTAGCTTCCTTTTGCTCGGATCTTAATCCTCTGCCCGAATTTTAAGGCACCCATACCTCCTCCTTTAGCTTCCTTAGTCTTTATTCACGGATTAAGACAACCGAACATTAATTCCTTAGCGCTCCTTAAGCTCTTAATCCTTTGTTGCCGAACGACCCCAATGGGTTCATGTAGAACTACACAAAAAATTCGTAGTTCGTGATCCGATTTGAATTTGATTCAAAAAAGTTTGTAAAAAATTCTATTCGAAATAGTTCGAAATTAATTCAAATTGGACCTGGTTCATTTGAATTAGATTCGCAAACTATTTTAGTTTGAATCTCAAAGTAACGTGAACCGTTGATTTTTACTAATGACTTGTATTCGCTGATGACTTAAAAGTTAAAACATAAGGCCGCTCAACCATAAATCATAACTCGTAAGTTATAATCTTTGATCTCAGTTTTAAAACAGATGACTTTCACCTCTCACTTTCGGCGACTATAATCACTTTTTTTTGTTGTAAAAAAGTTAGTAAAAGATTTGAAATGAGTTCGTAAAAAAATTGATTCGAAATTAATTCAAACTAAACTTAGTTCAAAATTAATTCAAATCAAACTCAAAATGAAATAACTTTGATTCGGTTCGATTCGTTTGCAGCCCCCAAATCATGTATCGCTGATTTTATAAAAATTGAAGTAGCGTCGCTGATTATAAAAAAAGAAACACTCAAGCCCACCCAATCTCGCTGAATTAAAAAAAATGCCAAGTTCTCTGTCTCTGAGACTCTGACGCTAGAGTTTTGCTAATAACCTTAACGGGTTATCCGAACCTGGTCTGCCCATACCCATTATCTGAGGTACAAGTATCTGTGCCCGGGTATAGGCGAGTAAACGGATACGGATTTAAGACGGATAGGGTACCAATATTTGAGAAAAAAATCCGCCCAATCCGTACTCGCCTTACCTGTATCCGAAACCCCCCCTACTCGGACCTGTTGTACCCGTACCTGCACCCATTTATCCAAATACTTTACCCGTTCTACCCGCACCCTTTACCTGTTATCCGTTACCCGTTTACTTTTAAAATTCAAATTTTGAAAAACACAAAAAAAACAAAAAACAGTATTAAAAACCGAAAAAAACCAGAAAAAAAAAAACAAATACCCGTACCCTACCCGAGGTACCCATTACCCGTACCTGTTCTACCCGACTACCTGTCCTACCCGTACCCGCCCTACCCGTTACCCATCCCGGGTTTACCTGAGGTATCCGTACCCTACCCGAGAGCACTATCTAATGCGCAAACAATTTTTTTTTTTTGGAATCTCAATTTTCACGGAAAATTTCTTTGAATTGCGAACCTCTCTGAATCACCAAGGTCAAATTTCTCTGATGCTCTCAATTCTCACGGTAAATTTCTTTGAATCTCAATTCTCCGAATACATATAACTTCAACCCAATAAGTTGATCGCGTCTTATTGAATCCGATTTCTGCCTCTCTCTGACAAAAATCTTGCATCTGCCTCTGGGTATCCCGCGAGTGGCTCTGAGCTGTCCATCTTCTTTGTTGTACCGGCCATGCCAATGCCCCTGTCCACCTTCTTTGCTGTACCGGCCATTCAAAAAGTACATTTGAAATGGTTGGCCCATGCTTCCTGCGAGGCTAAAAAAAAGACCAGGTGTAATCCCTGTTATGAAGGATTTTAGTGTGACCACACGGAACCTAGCTAGCTATTTAATTTAGCTGTCCGCCTCCATATATAGCCACAGCATATGGTTACTAGATGCTCAAATCAAACAAAATCTATTAAGACTAGTGTCAATCAGCTTAAAAATTTTAATTTTCAACGAGCCATGAAATGAAACAATTAAGACCCGCTTCCACAAAGCACCAACATGTCTGGTGATAAGTTTCAATAAAATTACAATAATCAGCTGTTAATTGTGCCTCGGATAATCTCCGAAAAGGCCAAGTAAGTAATTAGATAGATATTTCTATAATCATTGTATTTTTTAAATGACCCCTCTTTTGTATCTCATTTTATAAAATCCTGCCGAGTAGCGCTGGTCCTAATAATTTGAAAGTATATGATGTTGCTATAGTACTGATAATGTCATGAATAGGGAAGGAGTCAAATTGTGTAGATTTCGTGTAATTAATTCATTAAGTTCATGCAAAATAAAAGCTATTGTGTTGTAATTCTAACTAACTATGCTAACACTACAGCAGAGTCAGGCTTCTGCGATTGAAAAATCGATCGCAGAAAGTTATTACACCGGTCGTTGAAAGTAATTCCGATCTCAGAAAGTAAAATTCGATCGCTGAAAGTCTCGTCGCAGATATTCTTTTGATGACATCACCAGTCGCTGAATGACGTCATCCGGTCGCTGATACTTTTTTTGCAACCAAAGGGTTTCGGTCGTTGTTTTTTTGCTGACGTCATGTAATGTTATCAGAGACCACAAATAACAGTCGATGATAGTCTATTTTGGTCGCTGATAAGCGAGTTATCAGAGACCAATATGGTTGGTCGTTGAAGCTCTATCCTGGTTGCTGATACTGTTTTAACAGAGATGAAAATTTCTGATCGCTAATACTCATTTATCAGGTTTTTAGACCTTTTGTTATTATTTACATTTGCACCATTTAATAATTGGTACCATACGTACTAACATACAACATACAAGCAAAAATAAATATCGATACACACTCAATATACAACACAAACATACAAACAAATATAAACATAAAAATAAAAATATAGTATATCATCTCATCAAACATAAACATCCGAGTAACATAAATAGTAAGTCTAAATGCCAAACAGTACCATCAGCACCATAAACATAAATATCGAGTACATAACTGTGCCAATAACATAAACAATATCACCTGACAAGGTATAAATATATAAAAAAGACCTAAGCAGTACCATCACCGCCAACATCCGACCCAATGCTCCTCGTCATCAGCGTCGTCGTCATCCTCGTCATCCTGAGGAGCGGGCGGCGAGGCTTGGTGTGAGCCCGAACCTCCTGACTGCGAGCCTGAACCTCCGGTCTGTGAGGTTGTAAGAGAGTAGTTTACATAATTAGAATTTAGGGTTTACGGTTCACAATTAAAACATACTTATCGAATTTCATACTTGAGTAGCTCTGAACCGAGCCTCCAACCGAGCATCCACCCAAGCCTTGATCTAAGCCTCCATCTGACGAAGTACCCGAGAAGATATCCTATCGATATCTTCTTCTGTGAGACGCTGAAATTAATTTTGAATGGGTATAGACCTAAAAGGCATATTAAATGTTCCGGTTTTGTTGGATCATAAAACAATACTATACTAATAACTACGCAATTAATAATATAATTAACTACAATTTCATTAAGAGAGAAAACTTGCCTGACTACAAGTAATCATTCTGCTTATTATGTACCTCTCCTTGAGCCTCTTTCCTTATGCACCTATACCCTATATATAACAAGAAATGCTTATGAAGATTTATATCCAAGCTTTAATTGATTTTCGATAACAAGCTTTAATTGATTAATAATTTTACAAATCCATACTACTAGAATAAAAGAATGGGTAAAAACAAAATTGCACTAAATACATACATAGTCCATATAGTTTCATAATAAATTTGTATATAAATTTTGAATGGTTTATTATTTTTCCATTTTTTTACTAATCATGAGGAGATGTTGTTTGAGTTTAGAAAGGCAAGACTTCATGTTTCTATATAAGAAAACAACAAACAGGCCTTAACCAAAATTGTAATTCACTGACTAGTGAGGCTATATGGGACATCAACTAGTAAAATTAGTAAAATTTTAAAAATCAACAAACATGCCTTATTTCAAAAAGACAAAAAAATGACATTTTTGTCAGAGACTTTATGATCTAAGATGTAACCTAGAACTTATAAAAATGACATAAAATGCATCCTGGCTTTTGGACAAGAATTTGCACAAAGCTCCAACCGTACCATTCAGGACTGGTACTGATACAAACCAGGTTGTTCTGATGACTTGAATCTGGTAGATCTCAAGCCTTATGGGGTCAAAATTACAATGAATAAATTCCAGCAGCAGCGAATATTTTTCATAATTACTACCATGTTGCTGCAGGTACACATGAAATAGGCAATAATTTAAATGGATGTTATATAGTCAACGAGACAGCAAACAACAGGTATTACAATATTATGTCAACGAGACAGCAAAGAGCTATTACAATGCTATGTCTATAAAACAAACCTGAGCTAAATCCTTGGGGCACTGGAAAAGCTTCAAACCCTTGAGCAAAAACCCCTTCTTCTCAAAGCGGGAAATTATTTCTCCAACCTACAATATCAGAGAACAATCCAATTAAGAATTTTGATTACATACCCTTGACAAAAATATTAATTATAGTTAATAACTCAAAACAAATACAATTTTTTATTATCCAAACTAAATTTCTAATTTTTTTAATTTGAAGCAATAACTAATTTTTATATTCTAATTCCCTTTAATATATCACAGATTGTCAGATTAGCTATATGATGTGCCAAGTATAAATCATTTATTTTGCTAGCAACAAATTCTATCCCAATTTCTGCTCGCAAGCTCCTAATTGAATATAAATTCTATCCCAATTTAAATCTAAATAGCAAGTCTATAAATAGCTGCTGCAAGTCTAAATCGACCCATAAATAATTGTCTTGTCTTTACTTGGATTAAGAATTTCAGAAATTCAGAAAGGGAAGGGGTTCAGAAATTTAGTAATTACTTAATTCAGAAATTACTTCACAAACAGTATATGTACCAGTACCGATTATTTCACAAATTCACAAATTCAGAAATATGGACAATATCAACATAATCAATTCATGCCCGCATTCAAGTTTTAAGCCAGTCATTAATGGCTATTTTACCCAAATCAAACATAACTTAGAAAGAGAAAAACTTGTACCAGTATGAAGAAAATCGAGCAAAGAAGGTCCTGCGGCTGCTGACTGGCACAGAGAGCAAGGGTTTCGATCACTGGCTGCTGTCAGTACCAAATCAGCAATTGATAAAAGGAGATGAATATAGAAAACAAAAACAAACAAAAAACAAACCCAAGTTTGAGTACCTATCACATAGCAACAGAGTCATGGAGGTGCTAGCACGAGGAAGGTGGCAGAGGCGACGGTCTGGCACAAGCGGCGGTCGGGCACGGCGGTCGAGCGTTTTTGCGTTTCTGGCAAGAGCGAGAGACAGAGAGAAGAGGGAAGAGAGCGGGTCAGAGAATAGAAAAGAGAGAAGCGGGAAGAGGGTTTGGCTGAAGGTTTGGTCGGACGGGAAGAGGGTGGAGTTGAGGCCGGACGGGAGAGAAGGCGCGAGATCGAAGGAGGAGGCTAGGGTTGCGTTCTGGCGCGGGTGCGCATTTTTTTTTTTTTTATCAAAACTTTTAGCGTTTGATTTACTTCAGTGTTTCTGACAGATTTAAAACGTTACTAACGTTTTATCTCTATTAAAACAACTTCAAACTTTTATAATTTGTATTTTTATCACTTTTATAATTTATATTTTTGATAAAAGTCTTCATAATTTCTCCAGTCTAAGCACTCCATAATGCAATTTCATTTGACTTGAACCTATATATCTTTTAAGAAAATAGAAGAAATTGTAAAATTTAATAATTGTATGTTTTTGCAAATTAGTCAAATAGATAAAAAAGATTATTGCTCGAACAACAATCTTTCACTTTTGACGATTTGCAAAAACATATAATGCGAGTAAGTGCATAGATCAAATTTTTTTTCTTTTGTATTTGTTTCTATACGTACTAGATTTCATTCTTAAATTTTTAGTTCAACACTTTCGATTGATTCTATCATCTTGCCGAGTACTGTTCGCACAAAAGTGTATCACAAAGTTTCAGTATAGCAAGCTGTACTTTTTAAACCTCGAATATATTTCCGATGAAGACTGCAAGTGCACAATCCTATTGTATAGTAAATCGAGTATCGATCCACAGGATAGTTCAAATATCAATTGGACTCTATTTAATTTAATTAGGTGCTAGAAGTGTGAAAATGTTGGTTTGGTTTGTTTAAATCCCTAAATTTCATTGCAGTAATTAAATGACAGTAATTGAAAATTTGGTTTTTATCAATTATAAAAAGACATTTTCAGGGTTTCTGATTTCATCTTCCACTCTACCTCTCAGCACCAGCCACGTGACCCGCTTTATTTCAGAAGCGACCCCTGTGACGCGACCCGCATCAGGTATTACACGGCCCGCGTGGGCTTCAAGGATAATATAGCATGCTCTTTGTTTCTTTGTTATTTCTTTGTGTAAGGTTCAACTGACCATACCTAATGTTCCTAAACCTCAACTCTCGTATGTTGGCTTAATAAACTTGGTAATGGAAATGCAATTTCACCTTCTTAAGTTTCAAACTCTAAACTTTCATTTATGGGTATTCAACCTAAGTTATTTGTCAGGTTTACTAAAGGCATCCATTATCTTTCGATAATTGGAAAGTTTCACCTCTCGATTACTCTTTGGCATTTAAAGGCCTACCTCAAATACTTGGTCTAGTTGAGAGAAACATCAATGCCAAATTACTAGAAATATGTGTACAGCATCCAACAGTAGACAATAAGAATCATTCAATCAATTTCAACCAAGCAATAAAAATAATACTAAAACAAATAAACACAAATATCAACTCAGATCCAAATAACATGCATATAAAATAGAGTTTCGGACTACATCATGACAGTAGAAACTAAATAAACTACTCAGACATGATAAAAAAGCAAATAAAACAAGTGAGAGAATAAGAAATCATGATAAAACCCGAAGAATAGAAGTTCCAAGCTGAGCCACCTCTCCAAAGATTGCTTCTCAAAAGGAGAGATATCTATGCATACCCTTCCTCTTGCTGCCTCCCCCTTATTTATATCTATTTTGTGACTTGGGGAGCAAGCAACCAATGATGGAAGGTGAATCAATCAAGATCTCCTGAAATATGGCAATAAATTCAGCTGATGCCTCTCTAAAATGATTTCTGTGATTTGCACATTATAAATTATGATTTATAACCTTCCTGGAATTGTAGATCTCGTTGTCCTCTTTCCAGCAAGCTTTTATTTGCCTAAAACAGAGTTCATATGACCAAGATATGGTCAAAATACGAAAAGATGTCGAAAGCTGGAATTTTCATATTTGCTCTGTTGGCTTTCTGCGCGACCCGTATCACAATTGATGCGACCCGCTTCACAACTGACGCGACCCGCTTGGAGTTTGCGCAGCCCGCGTCCTGTGTCTGTTTATGCTGTGAGCCAAACTTCAAATGGGCATAACTCATTATCCATAACTTTGTTTTCAATGTTCTACCACTTCGGCAGTAACTTGATTCTTAGTATAATTCTAAACTAAATTAACCTAAATGCATGAAAATTGGTCAAGTTATTGATATGAAACCCTAGGCAAAAGTATACATATTTCATGGTCATCAAATTCCAAGCTTAAATCTTGCTTGTCCTCAAGCAAAATCCAAACCTAGGCGTTGGTACAGTATCTAAACTTACCAAAGTTCCATTTAAATTCCTAATTGCGAAAAACTTACATGATCTTGCTATTGTTAAAAACATCGAGAATCCTTTTGGATAACAATTTAGATTTTCCTTGATCAATTATAATTTCCCCACAATTCAATTACTCAAATTTCATATTCAAAGATGCCTTAATATTTGCAAAAACTAATCATTTGAACTTATCAATATTTCATTCTTTTGCCAAAATTATGCCCTTATTTTGTAGTGATTTTTCTTTTTGCTCCACAAGCTTGGAACAAGCTTAGGTTAGAAAGTCGGGGACTTCGTGTGTTGACATATGCAAGAATTTTTATTTTTATTTTTGTGGTTTTCTCGAGCTCAAAGGCATCCAGTAGGATTGTGCCAGTACTCTTTTAAATTTGGGAGACGAGCTCAAAGGCACCCAATTGGACTTATTGCCGGTACTCTTATTTTCTCTATCTTTTCATTTGTTTCATCATTTTTTTATATTCATATGCATATACCATGAATACACACATCCAATGGTATGCCGTCATACCAGTGGATATCACAATCTTTCTTTTATTTAAAATCCCAAATTCCTTATTTTAAAAAACATAATTTGGTTTCAAAATGCTTTTTCGATAAAATCTAATTTTTTATTTTTTCAAAGTCTCAAAACATCTCATTTTATGCAATTTTTCAATTAAACATGGAGTTATTTTCAATTTTTCAAAGTTATCCAATTAAAACAAAAAAAAAATTCAAACATGTCCTTAACTCAAGCAATCTCACAAGTTTTTCACTTAAAAATGCAAATTTTCAAAAATAAACATGACCTAAATGCAGATACAGTTTTATTTTATTTCACCCCCCAAGTTTGAATGAAACATTGTCCTCAATGCTTGAATTCACACAAGAAAAAGTAAATAGAATAAAATATGGAAACTTACTAGATGGTGAGCGAGGGGTGAGGCGGGGGCGCCTCATTAGTTGGTGGAAGGTGGATCAAGTGGCACTGGGGGAAGCACCCACTTTTGTGGTACACGGACCACTCGATCAAACTCTTATATCAGAAGAATCCACAAGATTTCTTTTAAGTCCATGATCGAGCACCTGATCGCGCCTGTGTGAGCTTTCAATTTCTCCAAGAGCATGGCAGTCCGATTGGGTTTGAGATCTGCACTTATGATCACAAGACAAGATTTATTTAGGACTAAGAACTCATACCTGAGATTAGCTAGAAGAGGCTTGAGTTTAGGAGTCGGCGGCTCTTTTTGAGCCTTGATGCGACCCGCATCAGATGCACTCGTCCTGCATGTGAACCCCGCGTCAGTTTCATCCAACTCACTTCCTCTGGTCTTTAGGTCTTCAGATCTTGGCATGCGACTCGCATGAGATTCATGCAGCCCGCATCCAGGTTCTTCCAGGTCAACAGTTGTCACATCTACTCTATATACTGATTCCAACTCGCTTGTTTCAACCTGCAAATCAGATAAATAATCAGGGTAATTTTTAACTGAGCTCCCATATTCCTTGCGGAGTTGTCCCTTAGCCAATTGATCCTCCACGTTGTCTGCGTAGCATGTTTCTGGTTCAGCTATCTTTTGAGGTAAAGAAACAGGTGGCTGGTATGGTGGTGGTTGATTAAAGGTAGCTTGGTGAGCAATTAGCGTATTCATCATCTTGCTTTGAGTAGCTAATTGGGCATTGATTGCTTGCATCTGCTCGAGCATCATTTGGTTCATCTTCCTTTGCTCGTGCATGAAGTTGCTCATAGCGGAATCAATGTACGGCTCGGGTGGATCGGATTAAAATGCGTGGTTGTTCAAGTTGTTGAATGGTGCATTGTTGTAGAAATTGCGATTGTAGTTGCTGAGATAGTTGACCTGCTTGGATTTCTCATCCCATTCCATCAGTGGGCAATACTCATAAGAGTGCCTCATGTCCCCACACATGGCATATGACTGTGGTTGATGGTTATCGACTACCTTCATGCTTATTTTGATTAAAGCTTCTTGCATGGCCTCCTCCAGCTCGGCAGCTCTAGCATATAGAGCTGTGATCTGATCAACCCTGTATCGATCGCCTCCTCCTCCTCGAGAATTGTCATGGTCGGACCACAGTTGGTATGTCGCCATGGTGTCTTGAGCTTCTTTGTCTCTTCCACGCGGGTCGAGTTGGGTGTGATGCGGGTCGCGTTGAGAGGTGGTTGTGCAGAAACAGCTGTGTTCTTGTGGTAAGAGCAAAATAAAAGAAAAAGATACAAATTAAAATCTAGATTAACCAATTTAAGTAAAAATTCAGAAAATAAATGATGCCATCCCCGGCAACGGCGCTAAAAACTTGTTCGCACAAAAGTGTATCACAAAGTTTCAGTACAGCAAGCTGTACTTTTTAAACCTCGAATATACTTCCGATGAAGACTGCAAGTGCACAATCCTATCGTATAGTGAATCGGGTATCGATCCACAGGATTGTTCAAATATCAACTGGACTCTACTTAATTTAATTAGGTACTAGAACTGTGAAAATGTTGGTTTGGTTTGTTTAAATTCCTAAAATAGAGTTCGTATGACTAAGATATGGTCAAAATACGAAAATATGTCGAAAGTTGAAATTTCCATATTTGCTCTGTCAGATTTCTACGCGACCCACATCACAAGACCAAACTGCAATTGAATAAAAGAATTAAATTTACACATTTTCACGGTCAACCACATATTAGAGATTGACTAAAGAGAAATAGAAAAGATTGCATGTACACATAGAATTGAATTACAAGAGAAAATGAATATTAGGCGAGTAATGAGGAAAATTCTCAGGGCCAATGACCGCCGGGAACTTGGGGGTTGTTAGTACAATTAGAGGGCCCACTTTCTCTTATGGACCTTAACAGCTGACTAAGCCATGACGGCCAACTTCCAGCCAAAGGCCTAGCCGCTTCAAGTTGCCACGCATTCGACAAAACCAGCACTAGCCACAGCATCAGAACGATGCACATCCTCTGATTTTTACTTAGCACCATCTAAGATTCTTGATCGATCAGAGTTGGACTGTCTAATTTGAGAAGAGTAGCAATGGAATAGGTGTGTGTATATATAGCTTTGTTTAAAATTGAATTTCCTTTTAATTGTGTGATTGGAGATTTGAGAAGTGGAGAGGTATATATAAGGGGAGAGCAGGAAGAAATTAAATTTGCTATAATCGTGTAAGTCTTGTTAAATGGTTTTCTTGGTCTAACAGTTTGAAGTCTCTCTATTCTTATATTATGCACGTAGATGTCCTGATCTACCAATGACTACGATTGAAAGATAAAATTTCATATTTAATATTAACCATCCAATCAAATAATTTGTCTGCTTTTGATTAAATGCATCTGTCTTACGTGTAAAATTCTAAATTTAGTTAATAACATACCCGTCACACGTAGTGTCACACCATACATGATAACTAAAATTAATTAACATTGAGCAGACTCCGCCTATAGAGATATTTTTTTGTTTGTTTGTTTCCTTATTTCTCCTCTTTTAATTGAGCGATTTATTTCCATTTCTTTACAAAAAAAAAAAAAAAATTGCTCCATTTGTTTCCTTATTTCTCATCCATTTCTATACATATGGATGCAAACACAGCAATATTATTAATTGCCAGGAGAGACTACAATTTTTAAAAGGTACAAGGAGGAAAAAACCTTTGCAAAACCTCCATCTTAATTTTACGTATACAAAATTTATTGCCTTTACCTGAATCTATAGCTTTGTTTTCTACTGAAAATTTAATGCTCTTCTATTTATTGGTAATATTAATGTATATAAGAAGAGACCACAGTATATATCTATTTCCATACAGTTCGTAATATTGTTGTATTTCTTTATTTCTCCTCTTTGTTGTACTAATTAATTAGGTCGGATGGTAAATTCTGTTATTCAAATTTGCATATTTTGAATTATGTAGCTTCTTATTTATGTATTGATGTCACTTAAATTTTGGTTTTAGTTGCTACTTTTGGGAAATAATTTAGAAGGGTTAGCTAGGGTTCGTACAATGTAATTGGGGATTGTGATGGTAAATTCCAAATTTTTTTTATTGAACCCTCAATTAGCTCAAATTTGCATAGTTTGATATCTGAATAGATTTTAATATACCGTAATATTTATGAATTATTTTTATTTGGAAAGCTTGTTTTACTAATTAGGTGGTGTTGTATTCATTAGGTCTAGAATATGAGAATTTTCCATAAAACAACTATTATGTAGGCCAAATAGAACCTTTGACAGAGAAAATTTCACACAAACACATAAGATATGTCATCTTTTCAATTTAGGCAAACTATTTGTGAACAAGCACCTGTATTGTTGTACTTATTTTATCTTTGTATTTGATATTTTTCTTTTTTTTAATGTGCAGCTTTTGTGAATCGAGTAATTACTACTTAAACAGTACATGTATTACGTATTAATATATGATTATTTGAGAGAATTTTGATAAACTCTTTGTGCAGATAATGTGTGCTGAGGCACCGGCCGTTTCTCCTGTTTCACTATCTGTTGAAAACATATGAGCAAATAAGAGAAGCCATAATTAATGGAACTTGATGTTTTTATAAAAGATGGCCTCATTACTTGGTTCCTCTTGAAATGGTTAGTTTAATCTACCATATTATTATCTAATATCTATACACACTTTAATATATGTACGAAAACCGATATAGTAGAAAGATTGTTTTTCTCTGACACCTTTGGATTTTTGTAATAAGACAGGCATTGGTTAGTGTGGAAAGGAGATTATTTCGGCACTAGAGAAGCAATATAGAGAGTTCCTGGCACCAATTAAAGGAGTTGGTTTAAATGTGAGATGCAAAACTATCTTGAAAATGTTCTTCAAGAGGCCGATCTACAACTACCTCACTCCATAACCGATCTACAGTAGCAATCATATCTCAAGAATTGTTTTCATATGATATTTGATTCATTTTTTTTTTCTTTTTCATTTCTTGTTGTTTATTTTACTTCTATTTATTATTTGTATATCGGTTCAATTTTAGTGTCCAATATTATAATATGTTCCGATTGCAACGCATGGGCATGATACTAGTCTATCTCTTTGTCCCCTTGTGTTGTGTAATTGAGTCACTGCTAACTTTAGGGTCATTGTTGAAACCAATTGGAAGAAACTAATAGAGTGCTCCGAACACTTTCAATTGGAATGTTGTATTAGGACTGTAAATGTCCTATCTTGCTATATAGTCACTACTAGAGTGCTTCAAATACTTTCAATTGGTAGAAACTAATAGAGTGCTCCGAACACTTTCCATTCTTATATTATGTATGTAGTTGTCCTGATCCGCCAACGACTGAGATTGAAAGATGAATTTTCAAATTGAATATTAACCCTCTAATTACATAATTTCTCTTCTTTTGATTAAATACTTTTATTTTATTTGTAGAAGTCTAAATTTAGTTAAAATCATACTCGCCACACAAACTGCTACATAATTTGTCATATTAAAATCCCTCGCAATATGTTTCCTTATTTCTCTTTACAGTTATTTTGGATTCTTACAATTAAATTATTTCCGAATTTAGCTTGTCACCATATTCGTCCAAAGATACGTTTTCACTTCAGGATCATTCCATTATAACTAATTAATTTAATTTGCATTAATTGCTCCCTCTCATTAATAATGAAATATTTCCATGTTTACAAATCGAAAATCCAACCCACAATGCATTCTTACAAATCTTCATTATTGTTATAAATGGAAGTCTCCATTATTTTCTCAAATCCTTCATGTCTCACAAACTTAAAAAAAAATCTTTTGAAAGAAACAACGACATAAAAACAACTTACTTTAATTTAATATTTAAGTAAATAAAACTTTCAATTTCATCAATTGTTATTTTGAATATTCCTTATCAACTAATTACATATAAAATATATAGTTGTCTAAAGATCACGAACATTATATATATATAATCGTTCAGATTTTAATTTTTTCTTTTAATTTAAAAAAAAATATGAGATGCAAATTCTTATAAACTTTTAAAATATATTTAATGTGAAGATATAAATTTTTGAAAATTAACAATTCAAAAAAAAAAAAAAAAAAACAAGAGTCATAAGTAAAAGAGGTGTTATTAGAACCGCTAAATTTTTTCATACTTTCCTTCTCTTAAAAAAAAAAATAGTCAACCGATACCTTTTATTAAAATTTTCTTTTAATGATTGTATGGAGAAAAAAAGATACCGAAGACAGACAGTACATTTTTGACTTCTCATAATAAAACAAAACTAATATTATTTTCTTTTCAAGTTTCAAACATAGATAGATACATCATTACAATTAAAAATTAATCGGATTGTCAAGAAATCCTTTGAACGATGATGCAGTCCAAAAGGCTTTAATTTAGACATACCTCACTCCTATTATTTTCTTATTTCTCGATTATTTATGTTTCATTTTTTTTCAATATAATTTCGATAATGAAAATAAAAACAATCATATTTTTTCAGACTTTGTTTAGGGTTACTGTATCTTTGTGGATTAATAAATAGCAGATTTTATGTTGATGAAAACAATCATATCTTGATTTGGAGAGAAAATGAAGAATATGTAGAACTTTCGTGTAGAGAAATTTTCATTACTAAAATAATTTTCATCAAGAATATATATGTAGAGAAAATTATTATTTGAATCATTTAATCATATCTTTTCTTGTTTTTTTACATATCATTTCTCTTCTAAATTGTTTAATGACCGGTCTTGCTTGTAGAGAAAATTAGATATTAAATCATAATGATATTTCAAGAAATTTGTTCATGTTATATTTGATCTCTTTCTTTTTATTTGATGTTGTTTCTTTTATTTTTACTTATTATTTGAATTTCTGTTTTTTTGTTTGTGTCTTTTATTTTTTATTTAAATATTTATTTTATTTTGTGTGAATGTTAAACAAAAATGCCTTTTCATATTCTATTCAATCTTATAATATGTCGCCGTTGCAACGCACGGGCACGATACTAGGTAAGTAGCCGTACAATGTTCGTCATTTTACATTATGTAATATATCAGCCAGAGCTGTCTCAATCTACATATAAATTGTACCACACAAAGTTTAGTAGATAAATAAGACAAGAACATTGATTGCTTTATGTCTATTTGAGTGATCTTTTTTGGTTGAAACCCAACAGATATGCATGTTCCTGTGCAATTATTTGTTGGTATTGTTGTACCTGTATCATAACACATTTTTCGCACTGTTTTTGTTGACGCCTCCTCGATCAGCTATGTTTGACTGCTTAGCAAGAATGAAGACCAACTTTCTGAAGTGTGAGTTGTTCTAGTTGCCAGATCAGAAATAGAAATCTGAGAGATGGAAGAAGAAGAGGAGGAGGGAAGGGGAGGGGAGGGCACACATAGGAACACAAATGTCATTTATTTTCTATTATCAATAATAATAGTATATTTAATTGTTTAAACCACTAAATGGAGATATAAATAAAATGAATAAGTTTGAATAGGAAAATAACTAAATTTAAAATTTTGATGGATAAATATCTAATTAATGAAGTTATGATGGCATATATCAAATTTTCTCAAATATTAATGATGAAAAGTTAAACACCTCATTTTCACCTATGAGATCTATCACTTGGTTGTACAACTTCTTGTTCCTCCAATACTTTCTGATAACCAAATAAGCAAATAAACAAACTCCTAGACAAATAAGTAAATGCAACAATACATGGTTATACAAACTTCTTAAATCAGCTTAAATATATTCAAATTAAGAGAAAAAAAACCTGGAATGCATATTTAACGAAAACAAAAGTAATTGATGTACACTCATAATATTCATTCAATTATTTTTTTAACTCAAAAATAAAAAAATTACCCAATCATGCTTGTCCAACCATGCTTTATATATCTATAAATTTTCTGAATCAATTCCAAATAGAAGTTTGACTCTCTTTTTTTTCCCTCTTATTTACTGATTTTCCTATCCTAATTTACCAGTTTCAATTTTCTTTTAGTTTTATCTCATTTCAACCATGCAGGGGGTTCTGATCATTGACTGGTACATTGGTACACAACTGTGGTAAACAATTTCTTTTCTTTGTTTTTACACACAACCTTAGTATGCTTCTTCCATCCAATGAGTTTCTTGCCTCTCACAGCATTAATGTACTATATTAATGTCTGTGAAATATTGAAAAATAAAAAGAAATAATAATCAAGAAGTAAGAAATGATGCACCATGTTATAAGAGTCCGTAACAATTGACTATTTAGAATCAATAAAAAAATGAATAATCTGAACATTGTGATATAATATCATATTTTACTTATTTGTAATAGTAGTATTGGTATTCTAGTTTTTCTTATGATGCTTCTACATAGCACCAACTACAAAATTCCAATAAAAAGATGTTGAACAAAAAATAAATACAACCATTAAAAAATTGACATGTCATTGGTAGAGTAAAAAAAAAAAAATCATAGAGTATAACCTCAAAACCAGCATTCTTTTCAAACGTCACAATTTTGTGCACAAAACCAAATGCAAAAAAAAAAAAAAAACCCTGCAAAAATCGTAAACCTCAATTGCTAAATTAATTTCCAATGGTAGCAAACTAAAACAAAATTTTAGGCAACATCAATACAGAAAAATGAGCTTACAATTTGAACAGCATTCAAAACTCTAATCCACTAAGCAAATCGAAGATGGCAAAAAGGCTTTGTCAATTTCAAACTTTTGTACAAATTACCAAAATATAATTTTGCAAACTTTACTTTTTCTCAGGTCGTGGGGTGAGACAATTGGAAAATATTTCTTCATTGTTCCATTTTAGTGTGGTGATTTGTATGGAAACAAACAAAAAAATCGAATTCCATTATGCCGTAGGATCATTTGCATAAATGAAGAGGAGAAATAAGGAAACATATTTAACGCAGATAAATTTCTCTAAAAGAATGAATTGACTTAAATTTAATTATGACATTTAGTGTGACTATACGGTGACAAGTCTTATTTTAATATGAGGATGATCTTGTTACAATTCTATTCAATAATCAGAGCAATAATTTGAACAAGAATTATTTTAATACTAGATATTGAACGGGCACAAACCCGGTTGTAAATGCTTCTTTATTGGCTAATTGAAAGTGTTTGGAACACTCTAGTAGTGACTATATAGCAAGATAGGACATTTACAGTCCTAATACAACATTTCAATTGAAAGTGTTCGGAGCACTCTATTAGTTTCTTCCAATTAAAAGTGTTTGGAGAATGTTATGGAAGAAGAAAGGTGGCACGGCATTAGGGTTTTGTGTAGTCGCGAGAGGGCTGCAATCAAATGAGATTTGAGTGCTGTTGTTGGTAGGGGTCGGAGTTGTCAGCCTTGTTTTCAGTCCCAATGCACCAATTAGCAAGTCACTTGAAGCTATGGCATTCAAATCATATCGGCTTAGCTCAAAATTGGTTAGTGCATTGGTACCTTTGAATTTGATCATTGCCATGTCATATGCCTCAGCTGCTTCCTCTTCAGATGCTAGATAAAATTAAGGTTAAAAATAGAAAAATGAAATACCAGCTTACTGGATTAGAGTATAGGGACGGTGTTCGAAATAAATTCAAGCTTACCGAAGGTTCCAAGGTAGAGGGCCTTGTTGCCAGCAACAGGACGACCTATCCTTGCTTGCCATCTGCCACGCTGGTTGTGCCTATAGATGAATAAATTTCCATATGTTATTGCAATTTCAATATAAATATTAAATGAAGGGTCAAGAGAGCACATAATTTAACATGAATTTCATATTAATATACAGATAAATAATGTTGAGCAATTCCATCAACAACAGCCCTTGTAACATGTTCCATATGTGCAATTGTGGAAGGAAAGTGATAGCAGAACTCATGTAAGAAATGAACTTAATTTTTTTAAATGTTACCTTGTGACTCCCCTGTACATAGAGGTGCCTCTTGCAAAACTACTGCTTTTCCTACAAATTACAAGATACTGGTGGTGAGATAATTATCTGTAAAAACTCTAAGAGCAAATAGTTTACTACCGACTGAAAAAGCAAAATTGTTGTACCTTCTAATTGAGGCTATAAATTCTTGTTTGGTCCTGGGCTGCATTTCCTCCATCTCCCTTGCATAGTTTTCAATCTACAATGCAGGCAGCATGTTTCTCATTTAGATAGATAAACCATGGTTATATGGAGAGAGAGAGAGAGAGAGAGAGAGAGAGAGAGATCGAGATGGACTACAGGGAAGTTTGTATCAGCATGAAAGCCCCAATACTTGAGAGCTGCCAAATCATAGGCCCTTGCTGCTTTCTCTTCTTTGTCATAGGCACCTGTTTACCATCAATAATGTTTCAAGTTTGATACCATTTCTAGGTAGTTGATCTTATATATATAGTACAAATGAAAAAAAAAAAAAGTGCATACCTAGATAAACTGGAGAACAAGCAGAAAACAGGAGCAACATGCCCACAATTGGAAAACGAAAAAAAAAATTACATTCAGGATTAATTAAAAAATAAAAAATAAGAGGTCACATGGTGAAAAAAATAAAAATAGTCTATAAACGTTTCTGTTTATATTCATACATAAAATTCCCTAAACCCTAAACATACTTATGAATGGGAAATAGTAAATTGTACTAACAAAGCAATTAATTAAGTTGCATTCAGGGGTTAAGAACGTGCGTACCTTGTCTGCCTTTCCACTTTTGTCCCTCCCGTTTGCATGTGTTGCCCCAAAGGTGCGCCTCGTACTTCCCGGTGAACCTATGCCTGCAATAGAAAACGACCACGTGTCAGGCATCACGTGACCTCTGACTTTATAGTTTTTACGCTTTTTTTAAATTTGCTGAAATTGTTCTTGGTTAGATGAATGTACTGACATAACATATTTTGTGCGCACGTTTCATTATGAAAGTAATTCAACAAGTCTATGCCTGTAATTTACTATTTATGTTCTTGGCACGTTGATGGAACACATTTGTAATTGTAATTAATGCTACCCATAATACAGTATCACTCGCATGAACCATGAGCAGAAACGAAATCCAATAAAAACAAAAACTAAATAAAAAAGCTAGAATAGACCTTCTAACCCCTCGATAAATCGAGGTCCAGCGAGAGGATCCCGCAACACTCATCCCTGCCCGTTTTTCACCCACCGGTCGCTGCCTCATGGGAGGTGCGGGGAGATCTCGGCCATCTGCCAGAGATTGGATGTAGGGAGTGTGAGTGTGAGATGCAAGGTGAGATGGAGAGAGTGTGAGTGAGTGCAAGGTGAGATGGAGAAAGGCTTTTGGTATTTATAGAAGAGGCCGTGGCTGCCCCTGGAAATGAGTGACGTGTACTGACCATAATAAAATTACTACAATACCATTTTGGGCCTGATTAAGTTGAAAGATGTCTTATTTGAAATGGGCTGATGGGCGCTTTAGAGCGTGTTCGTTTGTTTCCCTGTCTGCCCATGAGGAATGATTAACAATTAATTCTAACTTCAATTGTTGACCTGCGCTTCTTCAATTATTAATGTTATAATGTTGATTATTATTATGAAACTTTGTAATTAATCTCATTTCAAGAATAACACTCATCCCAATCTTCCAAACTCGTACAACACAAAACTAATTTTAGAACCGTCTATAAAAAAAGAATGAATGATTTTTCATTTATAATCATTTTTGTATCATCTAATAATTAAGTTCCATACAACAAACTGAAACATTTCTTTTTTACAAATTCATAAAAATAAAAATACATGCTATAATTTTATGGCCTTATCAACACAAAATCATAAAATTGTTTTCTAAAAATATTTTTCATTAACTGTCTGACCAAAATGAAAAGATTAAAATATTTTAATATAGCTGGATTATATAAATTTTAAAAAGCATTATAAAATCAGTATTTATATTAAGTTATCCAAAAAAGTTCCAGCATTTATATAAAGAGGAAATTAGCAATATACATTTCTGCTGCTTTGTTTTCATTGGTGAGGACGCTGAAACTATGGCCACAAGTCACATGAAGCTAACATTTTTATTTTATTTTATTTATCCTGTGGATGTCACATATACGGCCTTGTAAATTGTTTTGAAAACAAGAAAAAACATTCTAATTTTATATGCTTTGATGATATATGTCTAAAGTATGTTTTATTTAATTAATGATTACATATTATATGAATGTTATGTCCATTTGACATGCACCATGACCTCTAAAAAGTTTATTAATATATATTTTAATAATGGACAAACTAATTTCTTATCATCTAATTTCGCTTAAAAATATTTATTGTAAAATGTTTTGCATCAAAGGCCTATGTAGTTTTTCTCTCTATATATATATACATATATAGTTCTATCATACTATAGCACACTGTAGCTAGTAAAATTTTTAGTCCAAGTGACTGAAACAATTTTTTTTTTGTCTAGGTCTGAAAAAATTAGAAAATAATTTTTTCGTAATTTTTATTTGTTATAATGAGATCAAAAATTCCAAACCATGCATGTTTTTGTAGAATTACATTTGAAGCTATGGACTACATTTTCCTTCGATGTCCAAAATATGTTTTTCTTTGCAGAATTGTTTTAGTTAAATAATGGAACAGGGAATTTAAGAACGAAATTGCGGTGGAGATGGCTGCAGTGGAGTTTGATAATCAATGTATGACCACTGAGCTTTTTGAAAATAAAATAGTGATAACAAAAAACAGTGCACATTGATAAAAAAAAAGTATGGCTCATTATTTTTTACAACACTAGTATATATGATAGAGGGCCACAAATAAGCTAATTAACTATAGAGTATAGGGTTAGAATGTACTACTGATTTTGTATTCCAACTATATATATCGATCTCACATCTCTTTATTTATGATAATTCTAGTTTAGGTTGATCTTAATTTTGAGTACATTAATGTGATATGTGATATATTGAAAAGAATTTCCTCAAACTGAACGTTTAAAATTGTAGATGTATCTCATTATTTATTTAGGGAGTATATATATAACATTTAAGTCGATGTAAAATTTGATTGACTAATCACTAGAAATTCGTTAAATAAAAACTATTACAACTTTAAGATTGTTTCATAGGAAGCTAAATATATTTTATAATTAATTCAAATTAATTTTATATATGTGATGTCATTATAATTAATTTTTTTATTTAAGTAAAAATTCCAAGGTATCACATTTACCATAAATGATATAGAACTAGGGTGTTCTTAATTCAAATAAATTGAAAATTTCATTATAAAATGATTTTTTTTGTTAACCTCTAAAAATCGGCACATGACTTGACTTGCATCAAAATTTGAGGTTTTTTTTTGTTTGCAAATATTACACCAATGGCTTGTAACAAAAAAATTCAACGGCAAACTTCATTGGGCCGTCTGATATTGTTAAGAGTTTTTTTTTTGAGAAAAATATTGTTAAGAGTTAGTGGCATATCTTTCTTTAATAAAAATTGCTCTCATCAGAAAATAAAAAACGACTTGGTATATGCCAAATTAAGAGTTTTTTTTTTTTTGAGAATTATCACTTGGTATATGCATTCTCGAGTACAACTTTAACATAAAAAGGCAACAAAGAATGCTATGACAGGAACAAAAGGCAACAAAGAATAGAATATACACAAGGGCACAGAGAGAGAGAGCACATGCTTATTTATCTAATGCTATGTAGCAAGATGGCAACGTATCAAATCAAAATAAAAGATGCATATGCATGAGACGTGTGAACAATTTTACACAGGCATAGTACGGTCCAATTAGAAGTGAAGTGACAAGTCATTGACACAATTTAACATAAAAATGAATGCTATGATAGAGACAAAAGCAATAGAACATACTATACACAAGAGCACAAGAGAGAGTACAGGCTTATTTATCTATGCGATGCTAATGCTATGTAGCAAGATGAATCGTATAAGGCATAGTACGGTCCAATTAGAAGTGAAGTGACAAGTCATTGACACAATTTAACATAAAAATGAATGCTATGATAGAGACAAAAGCAATAGAACATACTATACACAAGAGCACAAGAGAGAGCACATGCTTATTTATCTATGCTATGCTAATGCTATGTAGCAAGATGAACTGTATAAGTCAAAGTAAAAGATACAGGTGAACTGTTTTACACAGGCATAATACAGTCCCAATTAAAAGTGAGGTGATAAGTTTGACACGATTTTTTTAAAAATGAAATTAATTTAAATTATTTCAACAAAATCAGCCTAGGCGGGATGGAAATTCGAAAACTAGCCTCCACCCTCTAGGATCGGTGGAGCAAAAAAATGCATCCCTACACTGATCCTACGGATCGGTGGAGCAACTTTGTCCCCTGCCACAGATGCCACACAAATGGCCACACAAGCCTCAGAAAAATTAAGTTCCATACAACAAACTAGAACATTTCTTTTTTACAAATTCATAAAAATAAAAATACATGCTATAATTTTATGGCCTTATCAACACAAAATCATAAAATTGTTTTCTAAAAATATTTTTCATTAACTGTCTGACCAAAATGAAAAGATTGAAATATTTTAATATAGTTGGATTATATAAATTTTAAAAAGCATTATAAAAGCAGTATTTATATTAAGTTATCTGATCCAAAAAAGTTCCAGCATTTATATTAAGAGGAAATTAGCAATATACATTTCTGTTGCTTTGTTTTCATTGGTGAGGAAACTATGGCCACAAGTCACATGAAGCTAACCTTTTTTTTATTTATCTTGTGGATGTCACATATACGGCCTTGCAAATTATTTTGAAAACATAAAAGAGCATTCTAATTTTATATGCTTTGACGATATATGTCAAGCTGTTCCCTTTTTTTTAGTTACCACCACTACTAGAATTTTGATTATTGCATGGGACGAAAAATGTTCATTTGCATAGGATACCCATGCAATTGATCCAATTGCATGAGTATCTCATACAAATAAATTCATATAGTTGACCTCGATGGTAATGACACTCATCTGGATGGGGCACATATAGTTCATCAACTGCATGGGTGCACAAACCTCTTTTAGATGGGCTAAAAAATTTCGACCCATGCAATTAACATCCCATTCAATAAATTTACTACCCATGTAGTTGATCAATTATATAGCTGCTGAAAATACAAATATATTTGTGCAATATTTTTTTCATAAATGATTTGTTTATTATATATATTAATGCAACAATAATTTAAATAATAAACACTTCACAAAATTCAATCAATTCACAATATTTATTTCCAAACATATATTCATGTGATATCACAAAATAGTACTGTTACGTTATGAAATTTTAAACAATTTAATTTCAAATGATTTAAAAGCAAGAATCGAAAGTTGTGCTAACAAAATGGAAGTTTAAACCTTAATTGAGATTTCTCTAAATAAGTAAGTTAAGTATGAATCGAAACCGCGTCGAAATTTCAAAGTTCTGAACCATTATAGGCCCAGTGCGTCCGCACTGGTGGTGAGTACGGGTGGCTGACCCGCATTGGCCTCTATTTTCCTTTGATTATTTCTGAAATTCAGTGTGAGTGCGGATGGGTTGACCCGCACTGCGGGTGGGTGCATCCGCACTCATGAAATTTTGTGTTGGTCTGAAATCTGCTAAGTGCTGAGTGCGGATGGGTTGACCCGCACTGCGGGTGGGTGCATCCGCACTTATGAATTTCTGTGTGGATCTGAATATCGACTAAGTGCTGGGTGCGGATAGGCTGACCCGCATTGGAGTCTCAGTGCGTCCGCACTAGGCTCGGACTTTCCAAATTTTTGATGAAGAATAACCCTAAGTATTTAGTGCGTCCACACTGATGGTGAGTGCGGATGGGTGACTCGCACCGACATCAGTTTTTGTGCTGGAAGGACCTACAAACTGCTGAGTGCGTCCGCACTCAGGTCCAGTGCGGGTGAGTGATCCGCACTGGATGACTTTAAGGGTTTATTTGCATAATTCCTTTGCTCCCTTCTCTCCCACTTCATTTCTAAAACTTTAATCTACTTACCAATTAAATAGATTAATATAATATATTTATACCTTGTTTCCAAATCACAGTTGGAATGCAAATCGAGCGAGAAGAGCGACATCAGGAATGACTCATCTCGGAACATCAGACGTCTGATGCCTCTATCGGTTATCCACCAGGACTAACCAGAGAGCGGTTTATTTCTTTTGCCAGAAATACCGTAAACCGCAGAATTATGCAAAAACACTATTTATGGGGAAAAGACGAAAACCCATAAACACGAATTTTTGGTTACTCAGTTTCATCAATGAGCAAAATTGAAATATCACGAAATTTGATAAAACACTATTCATCTATACCGTAAATATACTTCACAACAACCCGCAAGATTATACGTCAACTACGTATAACTTTCTTTTCTCAACCGAAACACTATTTGGAAGAGAAACCGAGAAAGAGAGAAAATACCGATTCGATTATGCACAAAATGATATGAGTGAATTAGTGGTTTTTCTCTCTATCCCTCCGCCCCTATTTATAGGGTTTAAGGTCGGTTGCCAAAAGACCAAAATGCCCTCCAAGTTCGGCCTATTTATAAGATATGTCATTGAATGGATAAGGATGATGACATGTGGATAAGATCGATGACGTGTCATCTGGATAAGATCGATGACACGTCATGCGGATAAGGATGAATCTGAAAAGACCCGAATGCCCTCGGCCCGAACACAAATAATATTCGTATAATTATTCTGAATAATTATATTTTTTTCTGTGGTTGTTGTTTCGATAATTTATACAATGTGTCCTGCATATTTATAAATTAACCGGTTAACTTTTATATAATGTGTCACACGTGTTTATAAAGTAACTAATGTTTTTGCTTGTTATTTTTACATAACATTTATAATTTAATTATAACACGTATAATTAATTATAACCATCTTACTATTGATCATAACCAATTTATAATCAATCACAATAAGATTCTCCGATTAACTCCTATAAGGTGTGACCCAATAGGATCTGTGTTATGTTGGTAAATAGAGTTAAAATTGTTTTAACTTCTATAATCATGGGTGGCGTCTGGCAACACATCATGATCATCCAATTACACAGATGATGCTGTACTGTACAATATCACGATCCAGTAAACTATTTACTTGTGTCTGTTCTTCTGTCTCATAGCTATCTGTTGTTCGTACAATAATCTTTTACGTCTATTTGACTAATTTGCAAAAACATACAATTATTGAATTTTACGATTTCTTCTATTTTGAGAATATGTAGGTCCAAGAAGAGTAAGAACTGTTGAATAATAAGCTTGGACTGAAGAAATCATGAAGACCTTTATCAAGAATACATATTGTAAAATCAAATGCTTGGTAAAGTATGTGTGAGGTTGATTAAATTGAGATAAAACGTTATGAACGTTTTTAAAACGTTGGTAACGTTTTATAATAATCAGAAGCCTCAAAAGAATCAAGTTATAACGGTATAACGTTATACAACCGTTATAACGTTTGTAAAACGTTACAACGGTTATAAAACGTTATGTAACGTTTTCTAAGCTGTCAGAGAATTAAAACCCTAAATCGTATTTGAATAAAACGTTGGTAACGTTTTATGTCAAACAGCTCATTTTTGAGCTGTCACTATAAATAGACTGAAGGGATCACTTTCAAATCCATCTCAGCCGACCCTAATCATTTCTAAAGCGATTTTCTGAGAGCTTAGCCTACTCCATTGTTGTGAGAGCTTAAAACTTCAAAATCCCTCAAGCAACCTCAAACCTACTTCACTAATCTTGATCTAGATTAGGTTAGAGTAATCTATTGAGTGTTTCTCTTGTTCTTGAGTAGCTTGTGTGACTTCCCTTGTTTGTAAGGGCTTGCCGGCTCAAACCTCGAGTTGCTCGTGTGACTTCCCTTGGTTGTAAGGGCTCGCCGGCACTCATCTCTCGTTGGTCGTGACTTCCCATTTTGTAAGGGCTCACGGTTCACAATTGTAATCCTTTCATATTGGGTAATAGAAAGG